>JBBPNQ010000024.1:0-59983 GCA_038090975.1 Boletellus pseudochrysenteroides
ACCCCAGGGCCGTCGTGCTCATGTCCCACCTCGGGCGCCCAGACGGAAAACGCTCCCAAAAGGACTCCCTCAAGCCCGTCGCCGCCGTACTCTCCGAAAAGATCAACAAACCCGTCATCTTCCTCGACGACTGCGTCGGTCCCGATGTTGAAAAGGCCGTCAATGACGCAGAATACGGCTCCATCATCCTTCTCGAAAATCTCCGCTTCCATGGCGCCGAAGAGGGCAAGGGCCCCGACAAGGCAAAGGTCCCAAAGGACGTTGTGGACTCCTTCAAGAGCCAGCTCACCGCACTCGGCGATCTCTACGTCAACGATGCCTTTGGCACTGCTCACCGCGCTCACGCCAGTATGGTTGGCATCGACCTCAAGAAAAAGGCTGCCGGTCTCCTCATGAAGAAGGAACTCGAGTACTTTGCAAAGGTCCTCGAGAGTCCCGATCGCCCCTTCCTCGCGATCCTCGGCGGCGCCAAGGTGTCCGACAAGATCAAGCTCATCGAAAACATGCTCGACAAGGTCAATGCCCTCATCATTTGCGGTGGCATGGCCTTCACCTTTGCAAAAACCCTCAACAAAGTATCCGTGCGTACACTCCACCTCCACTTCCTACCCCCTCTCACATCACCGGAAAAGATCGGAAACTCCCTTTTCGACAAAGACGGCTCAGAAAAAGTCGCTGCTCTCGTCGAAAAAGCAAGCAACAACAACGTCAAGCTCGTTTTCCCCGTCGACTATATCACCGCCGACAAATTTGACAAGGACGCCAAGGTTGGATCGTCGTGTGTTGTCACACCGTCGCTAACTCCGTTCGTGTAGACCGGCAGTGCCACCCTCGAAGAGGGTATTCCCGATGGCTGGATGGGTCTCGATGCTGGCCCAAAGAGCCGTGAGCTCTACCGTGAGACCGTCCTGTCAGCCAAGACCGTCCTCTGGAACGGGTGCGTGCGACAACCCGCATGTCTTCATATACGAACCAACCATCTTTTTTCGTAGACCCCCTGGTGTGTTCGAATTCCCCGCGTTCGCGGGTGGTTCCAAGTCTCTGCTCGATGCAGCCATCGAAGCCAAGAAGCAGGGTTCTACCGTCATCATCGGTGGAGGAGACACTGCAACTGTTGCAGCCCAGTACAATGCCGAGGACCAGCTCAGCCATGTCAGCACTGGTGGTGGTGCGAGTCTCGAGCTGCTCGAGGGCAAGGTGAGCTTTTTTTGGCTCAAAGATCTTTGTGAGACTGAGTATGTCAAGGCCCTGCCCGGTGTCGTTTTCTTGAGTGAGAAATCGAAGTGACTAGACGAAAGTATAGACGGAGGGAACATTGTAACACTAGTTTACTCCCCTGCATAAATTTATCTGTTTTTTTATCGAGCGCTGTCATTGTTTGTCCGAGACGCCCTCGACGCGACCAAGAGCAATAGCCGACAGATGTCAGAGCCTGGCTCGTCGAACCAACCCGCACGTAAGTTCAGCTCGTCACTGCGCATGTACGCACTCGGCATATCATGGCCCAGAGCCTGCCAATAACAGGAAGCGCACCGTCGCGCAGCTCCAAGAAAGCGCAGACGCCACAGACAAGTCCACGAACGGCGGCGCCGGCAAGATCGCGAAAAGTGAGCACACAACCATACGCGTCGTCCTCGTAGTACGCTCATCGCAACTGCCGCAACCAGTCCACCCCTTCTTCTCCAAACCAAGCGCGTCCCCGACTTTTCAATGGCTCAAACCCGCGCTCGGACCCAAACGTACGTGTCTGCACGGTATCAACCTCGACCCACCTGCCCGGCCCAAGGTCGCCTTGTTCGACCTGGACGGGACCATCATCAAATGGGCGGGCTCCAAGAACCGGGGCAAGAGCGCCGAGCCGTTGAAGTGGGAGTGGTGGCGACAATCCGTGCCCGCAAAGTTGAAGGCGTTGCACCAAGAGGGGTACGTATCGTGATCACGGACGTGCGTCCCCGCGTCCGCACGCATTGACAGGCGCGTCTCAGGTATGCGATCGCGTTGATCTCCAACCAGGCTCTCAGGGCTGCAGCGCTCGAAGACTGGAAGAAAAAGATACCTCTGATTGCGAGTGCGGTGCGCGACGTCTTGTCTAATTTTCGTCATGGCGCCTGACATGGTGACACCCGCGCCGCATACGCGCTGAAAAGCTACCAGACGTGCCATTCCGCCTGTTTGCTGCGTCTGCCAAGGACAGGTATAGAAAACCGATGCCTGGCATGTGGTACGAACTCGAACGCATCTTCAAAGAACAAGGCGTCGACATCGGTACGTGGCCTGTCTGGCGCCCTCTGGAACTCAAAAAGACGTGACGCTTTGACACAGACAAAGAGGTTGCATTTTTTGTCGGTGACGCTGCAGGGCGAGCAGACGACTTTGCTTCGACGGATCGAAAGTGGGCGATTAATATTGGTATACCATTTCATACGCCCGAGGTCAGTCCCTATCTCACTCGCCTGCTAGCATTCACGCGAAACCTCTGATCTTGGGCAGGAATATTTCCTCGGCCTCCCAAAGGCTCCCTACAGGCTCCCGGGATTCCACGTATCGAGTCTCCCACAGAGTCTGTCAACGTGTTCTACACCCGTTTCCAAACCTCTGACGTGACGCAGTCTCAGCGACACGTCTCCTGTCCCCACCAGCAGAAATTATCCCCGCATCGTCCCAGAAACCGGAACTCGTCCTCTTCGCAGGCTTCCCTTGTCTTGGAAAGTCATCCTTTTACCGCAGACACTTTGCGCCTGCTGGATATGTGCACGTCAACCAGGATACTTTGGGAACGAGACCCAAATGCCTGAAAGCCGCAGAGGAGGCTCTCAAGATGGGAAAGAGCTGCGTGATAGGTACGTTCGTCACGCTCCCCGTTCCCAACGTGAATATGAACCGTCAAAGCTAGATAACACCAATCGAGATACCGCGACGAGAAAGTTTTATGTGGATCTCGCCAAGAAAGTTGGCGCGCGTGCCCGTTGCTTCCTCTTTGAGGGATCGATAGATCTTGCATGGCATAACAACCTGTACCGCGCATATAACCAGCCTCCGTCGAATGGGACACAAGTGAGATCACGTCACGCATATACGTTCCCTCTTCACTCATCATTCGCTGTAGCCCGAGAGAGATATCCTCCCTTACCTTGCCTTCATCGGCTTTCGCGACAACTATGAAGAACCTCAAGCGAGTGAAGGGTTCTCGGAAGTGATCAAGGTGAACTGGGTCTTCGAGGGTGACGAAGAGGCCAAGCGCAGGTGGAACATGTGGTTGCAGATCGACGGCAAGTAAGGCTCGTCGTAAGTGGCTGGATGGCTGGATGGAGTACAGACAACGTGATCTATGGCTAACGAACGTATGACTCTGCCACGATCGCTCGCAAACAACATTTGGTGTGGTGCATGAAAGGAACACGAACGAAAACGGTGCTTGCGGACGATGAGAAAGGTATTGTGGCTCGGATATGCGCATGTCCCCGGACTAGTCTTCTTGCCTGAGTCCGCTCAAGTTCTTGGTCACTCTGCACGATGGGATGAGTCCGTCATGGATGACAGGGAGTAGGGCACATACCCCACCGGAACGCCGAGTACATCGATCCCATCGATCCGCGTCTGAACATCATCGTCCCCGCTCTGATTCGACTCGACAAATATCTACCATGACCGTCTCTTGCGTCAATCACACTACGCCGCGCAGATGAGTGAGCGCACGCACATGCAAGCTATTCACGCTCGTAAAGCGGACAAACTTGAGCGTCACCGGCCGTCCATCCCGGACGTCCTCCTCGCGCAACGTCAATACTTGGGCAAACGCCGCGTCGTTGGCACCTTCGACGTCCCCAAAGCTGATCACAGGCTTGTTCACGAGCAGCTTGAGCGCCTTGGGTCCGCGCTCGGGCGCTACGGAGGATCGTAGGACGAGCGTGCGGACGCGCACGGCTTGGTTGAACTGGTGGATGGGGTGGGACGAACGCCGCGCATTGCTCGTGAGTGGCAGAAAAGGGAGAGAGGAGACGGCTTACGTGGATGCTCAAGAGCAGTTGAGCGTCTGCGCTGCTCTCGAGATAGACACTAGGCGACGTGTTCAGTTTCTTGGCGGCAAAGATCGATTTGAGGTCGTGTTGTATTTCCTCGTTGAGACAGTTTATCTGAGAGACGTCCAAGTGCTCCAGGAGCGAGATCTGTCCGAGAGAGGTGTCAGTGAGGCAGGCAGGACTGCATGGCGAAACAAGGCTCGAACGTCGTCTTTGGCTGCCGCCATGGTCGATGAAACGGAGATGACGGTGCACGACAGGAGGTATTACATTAAGACGTCACGTGATAGCGAACAGCCAAAGCCGACAACGCTCACATGGAATTAACTCCTGTGTAAAAAAAAAACAGAGCTCCTAGAGATTTAATTTCCACCATCTTTCGACCCCTCCCGTGCTAGACGATAACACACTCATCCTTTGCTTGCTGGCGTGTGGGTCGTCCAACGTTGAATCGTTTGTTGCCCATGCGTTTCATCTCTGTCAACCGATTCATCGCACGCTTGTTCCCTTGCGCTGCGACACTTTCAGCACCCATATCGAGCGTATCGAGAAGAAAAAGTAGACACACCTGCTGCTCGCATATACCACCGCTTCGCAAACTCGATATCCTGCTTGATACCAATACCAACCTCCGCATAATATCCTACCGCATACTCTGCCTTGCTCAAACCCTTGTTTGCAGCTTTGCGCGCCCAAAGATACGCCTCTGAGTCACTCTGTTTGAGGACACCTTCACTGCCGGTTAGATACCACCCGCTCAATGCAAGCTCCGCCTCCGAATAACCCTTCTCCGCTGCCTTGGTGTACCACGCTATGGATCTCCTAGGGTCCACAGGGCACGTGAGAGCGCCATATTCGTAGCACTGTCCAAGTTTGAACTGCGATTGGGTATAACCGAGATGCGCTGCTTGGGTATAGAGCTGCTTCGCATAAGCAGGATCATGAACGACGAGTTGAGAATTAGGCATCTCATGAAGCATGGCAAGTTCGTGTAATGCATGTGGATTTTCTTCGTCCGCTTGTTCCGCAGCCCGCTTGAGCCAGTTGATGGCCTCGCGGGGGTTCTTCTGCTCGCCCAAAGAACCAAGCAAGAGGATCATCCCAAGTTTATACATTGCAGCCGTATCTCCAAGCGAAGCCGCCTTGCGATAAAAAGCGGCAGCTCGAGAAGGGTCTCGCCGTGTCCCCGCCCCAATTTCGTTACAGACAGCAACACGGTACGCAGCTGAGGGATTGTTCTGTTTTGCCGCCTGGAGATACAGATGATACGCCCGTTCGTGGTCTACTTGCAGACCAAGCGTTCCTGTACCATGACAATTGGCGAGGAAAAATTGAGCCTCGTCGTACGGTTCATTTTGCGTCGCAAGTCTCCGGATTGTCTTCAGAGACTCTTGAATGAGCAAGTCCCTATACCTCTTCACAGCTCTCTGGTCCTTTGCTTCAGCTCCGATCTTTTTGGCAGCTTCGATAAGGTACTTGGCATACAAAAAGTGAGCTTCTGGATCTGGATCTGCTTTGATACGCTGGCGGTACTGGTCAATGTATTCCTTGGTGAAAGGAGGGGCTGTGAGATCAACGGCCTTGGTTTTATGGGTCGACAGATCGACTGAAGCTGTGGTATTAGATCGATGGAGAGAGGTTACTGATGGTCGCATCTCGAATTCGGGATCGTCAAACCCTTGTGGGAGCGTGGGTGCGGGGCCATACGCTCCAGAGCCCTGTGGGGCCGGTGTTCCCGGCGCAGGACCCGGCGGACCCGAGTGGTATATACCAGCTGGGGGGAGATAGGGCATGGACTGACTTGCATGGAGAGCGGTTGGATTGTACGGATTGGGAGGGAGATAGGAATTCATTGGTGGTTGAGGGGGAGGAGGACCCATACCGAGGACGTTGGAGGCTGCGGCATACAAGTGGTCATATTCACCAGGTTGCGGTGGGCCAAGGTGGGGATGTGCGTAGTTTGGCACCAGGTTCTGCTGAGAGCCTTGCCAGCCCGGTTGTAACTGCCTTTGGGGGTATGAATACACAGACGGGTTCCGGGAAAAGGGAGCTGATGATTCGGAGGAAGGGTATGCACTGGCAGGTGGCGATGCTGCATCGTCATAACTGTACATGCTTATAATGTCAGTATCTGCACCAGCCTGTGGGGGTTCCCCGCTTCTGCTCGGGGACAGCTCATCAGCACCATTGTGTTGGATCTGGCCTTGGAGAGTTGCATTAGGGGAGGGAGGTAGGGTATTGGCATGTCGAGGGTGAGGAAACGCTCTTTGTTGGGTGTTCTGCATGGACATGGACGTTCCGGCGCGAGGAATGGGATCATAACCAAATGACAAGGCACTAGATCCACGAGGGAGAGGGTCATTTATGCGCATGGCGTCCATACCATCAACAAGGGCCGATGCACCATGATGGATAGACGGTGGAGAGAGAACGTGGTCATATGAGGCATCATACTCGGGGGGTCTCCTCGAAGACAAAGAAGGAACGGAGTGGTTGGGGTGACGTGTGAAGGTGGCTTCTAGAACAGAGAGTCGTCAAAAGGACATGTCAAACGCAAGTTGAAGCATACGCGGAGGTTGGTAGAAGTCATCCACTGGACCGCCAGCATCGTAGGCGGAAATGCCGGGAGTCCAGTTTGAATAGTCATTGGGATGGGGGCCTCCGCGAGTCGAGTGAACATCTGTACTGGATTCACCTGCTGAGGAATGACCGAATTTGTCCGTCCCGCTGTCCGGGATATCGTAGGCGAGGCCCGACATGTCGCGAGTGATGTTGGAGTCTCAGCACGATGCAGACTCAACTTGCAAATGTTGTCGAGCGAGAAATGCCAATTTTGCTGGGGGCAGGAGGGAACGAGGAAGACAAGATGAGCACTTGGTCGAGGCAACCTCATTCAAAGCTCCCGCAGGTTTCCCACATCCTGCACAAAGGTACACATCATACAGTCCATCATACGACCACCATCGCATCCAACTGACCCTCTCCAGCATCCCCGGCCGGGGCCTCTTCCTCCTCGTCGATGTGTGGGTCAACATCCGCTGGACGCGACGGATCATCCTCTAGTTTCATCTCCACATCCTCTTTCTCCACCACCCCTTCTTCAAAGACTCCAGGCCACTCCCATTTCTCAATCACCCGCTCAATCCGCTGTCGTTCCAACCCTCCATCGATCTTTCGAATCTTGAGGGTGATCTCCCGCTTTCGCTCCACTGATGCCTGCCGTCCCGCATCCCCGCCTAGTGTTCCATCCTCCCATTTTATCCATTGATGTTGCCAGCCCACCCCTTCCGGGTACAGTGCTTGCACACTCTGCGTTTCCTCTTCCTTCGGCAGATCCTCCACAATATCCCATCCCTTTGGCTCGAAATTCCGAAATTGCACCCGTCCAGATGTGGTCCGTGTCTGCGTGCCCTGCATCTCGATAGGTGACCGTTTCCTTTTAATTCCCCCATTCACATTCGCGCTCCCATTCATCAACGTCTTCTTGACCGGCTTTCCATGCTCCTCGTCATCACTTGTCGTCCTCGCCGCCAGCCTGACACGCCACCTAAGCTCCCTCGCGAGTGCCGGTGCGTCCTTGATTCTATCCGTAGGAATCTGTTCTTTTACATCTCGTTTGGCTGCTTCGCTTCCACGTTCCATGACTCGCACTTCGAGGACAAGATACGAGCATAGAGCCTCCAATGATTCCAGAACTCGAGGCGAGAATTCTTCTCTGGCCTTGAGATCGCGGAGATATTTGTCGGCCACGTACCAGCACAGTCTGAAATGAGCACGTGTTAGCCATCATAGCGAGTAAACAGGATGAACCATGATACTTGGTGAAGTAAGGAAAACGGAACTTTTTCGGAACCCGCGTAGCCTTCTCAATGTCGATCACTTTGAGTTCTGTTATCCGAGTAAGGTCATATGTAGCGCTGAGATGACGTTCGGACACTTACGTGTACCGACATTGTACGAGTGCAAAAAGTTACCCCCAAATACAAGTGAATCCACGGGTGTGTGCTGAAAATTTCGTTGCAATGATGCAAACGATGAAAGGAAATAGACTCACGACGGCATGTATCCAGCCAGTCGGGATGATCATAGTGTTGCCAGGATAAAGGGTAACTTTGACAACCTCATCGACCATATCGCCTAGCCATATGCTCGACTGTAATTCGGTTCCGGACCACCGTTCGTAAGCAGCCAAGTTTGCAGGAGTAGGACGAATGAAGTAAAAGACCTTTCTCCGAGAAGTTAAGAAGATCACACGAGGTGTTTAATAGAAATGCCTGCCTTGGATCCCCTGAGAATATGATAATAGACCGACGAACCAGCAAAGTCGACATGCCAGTCCTGTATGGAATTCAGGACTCGTGACCCTGGAAGTGAGACGTTAAACCTACCGTCCAGGCGGATGCAACACCCATCAAGCAGTATAGTTGAACCTTGGGATATGCTTGTCCCTTCCCTCTCCGTGTACTAGGCCAGAATTTTTCCACCCAATCCAATTCGCGGACTAATCGCGGTGGTAAAACTCGATCCGCAAGTGGCGTCCCCGAGATTTCAAGTGAGATTACGTTCCGTACTTTGTCTCTGGCTGAGGGTTCTTTGTTGTAGTACTCTACCCATCTCTCAAGGGTCCACCCTGGACAGTTTGACTGAGTTGCGACATCTGTGAAGAGTGCATCGGCGTTCAACGTACGTTAGATAAGTGATCATACCTATGACTTCTACGGGTGTCTCATGCCCCACAATGTCCGCTACGTCCGACACCGTAAAGTTAGCATCCGGCATTTTCATCCCGAGCCCCTCCGGATTCTCGATGACGATAGGCTCCTTCATTGCATTTTCGTCGTTCTCCAGCCATTCGAGACCAACGTCCGGCCCTGTCATCCGCCTGAACTCATCATCCTTGATGGGTTTCGACTGGATGACACGTAACCATCTACTCGGATCGGCCTCCACACCCGCGTTCAAGTTAGCGTAGTCGGGTTGCGCACGTTTGCGTGCCGATTTACGGGCTGGCGGCTTGAACGTGATCGTCCGAGAAGGTTTCTCGAGGACGCATGATTTGCAGTACCTATTGTATGCGTCACACACACACATTATACGAATGGTAGTAGCTTTAGCATAGACTTGCCATTTGTCGATAGTGTCAACGTCCGCACCATTCCCCGCGCACACCCAGTGATACCAACTCTTACAAGCATCACATCTTATCCAGCTTTCCTTGGAGACCGTAGACTGTAAATCAGCGGCAAGGTCTTTACACGCCGGGCAGGTGTCTTCCTCTGATGTTACAGGTAGAGGCTGTAAAGAAGCTTCCTGGACTGGTTCGTGTGCTTCTTCCGGCGCTTGCTCTGATGGTCCCGGCTGCTCGTCGTGTACGGGTACTGGTGTTAGTGACGACCTCGCCGACAACGGGGAGAGTGGTTCCAGTTGCGGGCTCCGTTCACGAGATTTTTGAGGATTTGAACGCGTTGTTCTGCGCTTACTGCGAGCCATGTTCAAGCGACGTCCGACTTGGTGCTGTAAAAGACCGGTAACTGAGATGAAAGGTTACTTCACATAAAAAGTCGCCCGACCCAACTTGTGGAGGAGAGGGACAAGCCTCCTTATGTAAAATTTCCTTTTCGGACAGTCGGTCTCAGAGTCCGCAGTCGACGAGGAGAACCACTGCCGCCAGAGCCTCTCAAAGTTTTGCACTGACAATCTTTATGATGAATGGAGAAGGAGGAGAGAATTGGCCACACTGATTTAACAATCCGACTGCCCCACCCAAACATACAAAAATTTTAGGTACGCTAGACCACACGAGAAGGAATTTCGGATTCTCCTAATCGTCGCCTGAAGTCCCGACGCGCTTCCTGGAGGATAGCTCAGCTATCCTTCTCGACTTTTGGATCCAGGCAGGAAAGATCTAACGATCTTTCCTTGCTACCCACTTAAAGAAATTCGCTTTATGTTGGTTCTCACTCCAGGGTAATTATTATTTTTGATATTGTCGTCATATCAATGAACAGCATGTAACTGACAAAGACTCCAGCCTCATGCTCGACCGTCACGTAGATAGCCAGGGTCGTGTCCTAAGCTTACATCTACCTGTCCAGGGTGACAACGTGCGCACACGCTAGCGCTTGTCCACGTTCATCCTACCACCTCAAGGATTCGCAATGGAAGAACATACCTCCGTCTCATGGCAACAGCCATCGCGGCGGAAACCACCACCCGTTCACGAAATTATCAGTGTTAGGGGATAGCTGCCTTGACATTCCTGACTGATAGTGGAAATCGTTCCCAGGTCAATTGAATACTAGCCTTCAGGTTGTGCCTTTTGGTCTGGCCCCTTTCCCTGGGAAAAAATATTTTGACCGCATAGTGTCCGCCAGGTCTAGTACCTTGCCCCCCCTTTTTTTTTTCTTTCCTTCTCCTTAATGATGTACTCACCATCCCAAAATAGAAAATCGAATGAGCTACATGTACAGTATGACGGCGGGCTTCTCGTCGAATGGAACGCTACTGCTTACTGTCGATTGGAAGGACATAAGAACAAAAATAAAACAAAACAAAAAGCGCTGCCGCTCCAAGAATTTGCCTCTAAAGGGAACTACAGATATGGCGCTGGCATGAGAAAAGCGTATGCCCTCCGCACCCTCGGATCCAAGCACCGCCAGTATAATTCTGCGTGGTTAAGGCGTGTCCGCATGGATTGAGTCGCACCCAGGGCTGAATTGACTACAGGCAGGCAGGAAATTTGAATAGAAACAGCTCAGGGTTTTTCCGTCACTGGTGCTTTTAGAATTGACGGTCGCAAGCTCATGCTGGAGTCTCTGATTTAGGGAGCTATTCCGCTTCTCCAGGCTTACTCCATTAGGCACTCGATGTGAGTTTGAATTACGGTGATCAGCGTTCGAATATTTTTTCAATGCGATTGAATCGCAGAGTGCCGCTCGGTGGCGCAATATCAACGCCATTCGGACAGTTCTTATCGATCCATATTTGCCGTCATGTCTGCTTTGTTCACCTTGTTGACTAATCGCCACATCGACCTTAGCCTGTTCAACTTCATGTATCAGGTAAATTACAGCATCTGGTCAGATCTTGTTGCCGCACGGTAAGCTATATGACATCTCCATGAGGGCCCACCGTGATGGAGACGCGGCCGATCGGCGCCCCTCTGCCGCCAAGCGCCATCTCACCATACAAGTACCTGTTTGATCACAAACAAGATTTGGACCATTAATCACAGGTTCTGGGCTTCTAATGCACGTAGCAAATTGAAGGAATTGGAAGGCGTTTCAACCGATCGCGTACTTGTACCCATTTGTTCTTTTGATCACAAGTCATATTGGATCTTTTACATCTTTGCAAACATGGAGGGTATCTCCAATCTAAGGGGATATACAACGTTTTACATCTAATCCGCAATGCAAGAGTCCCATATCAATAGTGTACATAGAGGACGAGACGTTGATCAGGGAGTCATTCTAGGAATTGTATTAATATGACCGGCGGGTGGACCCAAGTGGGGAAAATCCATTGTCGCATCCCAAGACGACGCGCGGGTCCAGATAGGTGAATGGTGTCCATCGAGACCGGACTCCTGAGCCCTCTGAAGTCAGAGAGTCAGGCGTCCCCTCGACGGTAAATGGGAACTGGTCGTCATCGTCATCCCCGAAGATTGGACCTTTGTCTTTGGCGGCACCATGTGTTGACAACATGGTCGGATCGTGTAGCGAAGAGCTTGGTGAGAGGCTACGATGGATCACGACCCTCCCTGTCATGGAGCCTGAGGTCGGCGGTGGGGTGTATGCCTCCCAACTGCCGCTGCCGTCGTCAGTCAACACGGTGTCCGGTCCACTGTCATCTTGCGGGAAGGAAACCGATAAGGGTGGTAGAAGCGGGCGAACTTGCCCACCCGCGGAAACCAGGGATAGGTTGCGTAATCTGGGGTTTGAGGCGGCTGAGCAGGGGAGAGGTGTATCATCGCTCAAGCAGGGCGAGTGGCCCGGGCTCTGTTTGAGAGGAAAGGGAAGTGGTGATCGCTGGACCCGTCGTTTGCTGGTGTCGCGTTCGATTCGAGCGTCCCATTCCGCTTTCAAAGTCTTTACTCGACCCTGGGTGCGAGAATATACCCAACGGATTTCGCCAAGAGCTTGAAGGCAAGCCATCACACCCTCTTCCCAATCAGCATCCCATCCCATCATATCCCTCTCTACGTCAACCTTATCGCTTTGTGCAAGGAGTAAGCCGGCGAAGAAGCATCCATCACGGATTAAGCCGGCGTCATACGCAAAAAAGTTCGAAGGCACTTTCAGGTGACGTTGTAACATCTTAATAACCCGAGGGAGGAATTTTTGACACCGTCGGATGGCTGATAGGTGGAGGCTAGCCATCAAGGCCTGGTCGGCGGGGGTTGCGCGGTTATTTTCGGTAGGATGGGGAAGTGCTTCACGGACGACATTGAGACACTGAAAGATGAAGACCTGCCAGCCACTGACAAAGCGTTCAACGTCTTCGCCCCGCATAAGGTCACCGCCGGCAGCGCCGACGCCAGAAGGGTTGCGGCGCAACGTTTCAAAATTGTCCCAGCAACGCTCGAGGTTATCCCAGATCTCGACGACCGCTTCCTTGCGTGTGACGACGCCAGTTTCCGTCCCTCGACGGGCACGCGAACCCGTCAATGTGGAATGTATGGAACGACACACTTGGGACACATCCAATGCCAGAGAAAAATGTTGAGACGTCACCAGATAAGCCAACGCGGCTCGTGGGTGGTTAGGTTCTAGAGGGGAGTTAAAGGGGAAGGTTGGAATAACCGGCGAGCCGGACACCGGCGAAGAGCGAGATGAATCCGCCGAGGAAGAGACGCTGGTCGCGGCTGATGTACAATAATGAGGAGGAAGACTGCTCTGAAAAGAGGCCAGATCGTCGTCATCCCTGGGACAGCGGATTCAGGAATGGGACATAATAGTAAACGAATGTCACCATACAATAAAAGGCGTCCACCATTTAGTCCCGTGGAAATGCCTTCATGTACATAGGCATGCCAGAAAATGCGAGCGCGTATGAGTACGTCACAATATGGTCCTAGACCACTGTTGACAGAGGGAGGGTAGTCGAGGTTGCAAAGCGAGTAAACTTGGGATAGCGTTGCTTCATAAGTGGTCTAGTGAACGGTCAATGCATGATTATGGCATAATCGAGCGGCACTCACTGTGCGTTCCATTGGACCTTGGATGCCTATTGGGTATGATGAACAACGAGTCACCATACATAAGCGATTGACTGACCATGAGTTAATGGGAGCAAGAGCAGAAGGACTCTTACACCATCCCAAGATGGACGTCGTAATAGTCCGTGGAGGTCCACTAGCGTGAGCAGTTCTCTAACCATTGCCTCGGTGCGGAGTATGCTCGCACATCGCTTAGGATCAGGATGATTGTCGCCACCATCACGGACAAAGTGGGGGTTGTTGCGACTCTCTGATGCATCATTTTCAGTATCATCGTTGCCGGACTCGTCTATACCAAAAGCCGCGGCCCAAGTAACGAGGAGCATCGCGAGCATTTGTCCTTCGATATTAAGTGGTGCGGTCCCCTCCATGTGAGCAGTATATCTGGAGGCAAATTCACCAGGTTCAATGACTGGGCCTGCGAGAGGTCAGCCGATTGAACCATGGCAAACAATCGGGTACTGACGTTGGACACAAAACCTCCGGAAGAATGAAGACTTGAGAAAGGTGAGCTGCATTTGTGGAATAAGACTGTGTGCGGTGGTGGCTGCCGCCGCCGGGGAAGACATGGTTGATGAGGGGTCTTGGGGGGCAACTGGCGCGGCTGAGACATCATCTGACACCTTTCCATAGACGGCTCTGAAAAATTGGGAGTCTAGTTCACCGGGCGTACAAATATCAAGACAAGAACTCACTCGACTTGCTGAAGTCGTCTGCCCCGTCGAAGTAACTTGACAGCTTTGACCTCTGCGAACTCGTCCCTGATAACGGATGAGGGAGGATATGAGATGAACTGCCCAGGAGACCTACACGCATTTTATGCCGCGCTCTCTGCAGTTAGAGCACGAGGGTTGTTGCATGCTATTGGCGGCTGTCGTGTTGCAAATGTCTTTTAGATCGCAGCGCACTCTGATAGGCATCTCAGCACATGCCCAAGGCAAGGACGATAATGGGTAACCTTCTCATGCGGCATGCCCCACATGCCGAGAACTGTTGTCTTGAAGACTTGGGCTGGCCCGGGGTCCGTCGAGGGTAGGGAGTAGCAGTGGACGACGCGCCACGGGAAGTGGAGGATGAGGGTCGGCGCGACATGTAGGGGACGGAGGGATGGCAGTGGTGCACGAAGGGAGTATGAGTATTTAATGGATGTGATCGGGCTATCAGGGTGAATGGGGGCGTGTTTTTTAAGGTGGTGCGGACTTGAGGAAAACATGGATCGTTGACGTTGATCTCCGGAGATTCGACGTGTTTTACACAGCCCAAAATGAGAAGCAGACTTGTCTTGATTCGGCACGGCTAAAAAGACACGAGAAAAACGGATGTCGTAAGTCGAAGTCGAGCATCCATGCAGTTGGTGTCAAGCTTTGATCCCGTCCTGGCGCCGGATCTAGCCCAATCAAGCATATTTTTTGTCACGAAATCTATTGTCTTGAGGGCCAGACGACCCTACACAGATCGACTGGGAGTTGGACTCGAGACGACGTACGCACCTGCCAAGGGGTACCAACGACGCCCTGGAGGCACTGATTGCGCTATGGCTGGGCAACTCCAGTGCCAGGTCTACCAATGGGAATAGCGGTAGCCGTTATCCGGTGAGGCAATGCCAAGTCCGGCAAGTGGGCGTCACCGCGAAGTCTGAACCCACGAAGCAACCAACTTCTCATGGCATCATATGACTTGTTTGGAAGTCTAGCAATGCCATAACCGTCCATCCCGATTACATGCGGTTGCCGTCAACCGCAATGGCGCCAACTTGGAGCCATAACTTATCGCTTAGATTGTGCAGACTCACCTGCCAATTACTACATGGTGGCACGTTGTCTACCTTACGAGTAATGAATGCTCCATCGCTAGTGCATGATTTTGTCTATTCCTATCGTGAACTTGAACATGCAAGCGTCTCGTAGCTCCTACGAGCCCGGCTGAGCGTTCTGGAACTTCCGTACAAGTTTCTTTTTTCCCCTTTTTTTTCAATAGCACCTCCGGTCGAAATTTGCTTTGACAGCCCAAGAGTGTGTATCACATTACGGAGGGATCTCTGACTCGGTTTTTTTTTCTCAAGCACTCGCCCTTTGCACAAAGGTCCTATTGGAAAGAAAAAGAAAAAAAAAACATACGTGATCGGAAGAGAAGTCGACGGGGCAAGTGATTTTTGGATGTCAGATCTAATAGATCATAAATGCTTCCGAGGGTGCGTCATTTCCGAGCACAGGTTTGACTGAAAATGAAGTCCCGGCGTGACATGCTTCCAAGCAGTCAGTGTCACGCAATTTTCCCCAAAGTGGAGACGGTCCGGCAAGACCGACGCTGCCGTACAACACAAGTGGCCAGGCTATCCGGTCACCTCTGTAACCGTGTCCCCGCAAAGCGCCTCATATCCACCGGCCTTGGCAATGGCTCTCCTCAGTTCGTTGGTTGTCCGTTGTTGAGGATTGAGTCGCCGATCACGGGCCATTTTTGGGAGATCATCGCCATACTTGCTGACGAGTCGTTCCAGATACGATCTCTCCCCGAAAGACGTATGTCGCTCACGTGCTGTCGCAAACGCAGCGAGGTTCTCCAGATCTACAGGTTTATTCGTCAGTTGCTAAAGCATTATTTGAGGCGGAGACGCCACGAGTGCGCGGCGTCGACCTCTCGGCGACACCATGACCCGTAGATCGAAGTCACCAGTTGAACGAGGCTCGGAAACTGACCTTGAACAATGGTATTCTCCACGCTCTCCGGGCCCGCTCTTTTCCACGCGTCCGTGCACTGTTGGGCCCATATCCCCAGTTCTGATTTTGTCGTCACTACTGGAGGGCCGATCATCGGTTCTCTTTCCGAGCCCTGTCCCGCCTCCTCATCGCTTGGTAATTCCACGCGGACAACCTCACCAGACGAGTCTCGAATAATTCGTCCAAAGCCCTTTGGGAGTGCAGAAGTAGCTGTGGCTCCTTCAGATGCAGAAGGTTGGGCACCATCAATCGTGGAAGACGAGGCAGTCGGATCCAGTTGACTTGTGTCGATGGTGCGACTGAGATTGACTTCCGAGCCACCTGATGAGATGGGATTAAGGTCGTGCTCAAGTCCCAAGGCCACGTAACTACGGAAAGTATAGTCGATCTTTTCGTTATATTCTGTCCCGACCGGAAACTCACTTTTGTCGGAGGGTTTTAGATGGATCCCATGCATCTTGCAGGGCCTTCGGTCCGCGGATTGCTGCAATGTTTCCGTCGTTCAGCTTCCCTATGTACGGCACCTGACGGCGTCAAGGGTGGTTTTTTGTTAAGGTGCTTACCCGGCATTTTCCTCTGGAGCCGCTTGGCCCTTTTGGAATGCGAAATGGCCTTGTGGCTGGAAGACTTGGCCTTGCGACGTTGTCGTGGGTTGGCCATTTTTCAGTGTGAAATGGCAGAGTGCAAGGCGAGTTTGAGCAAGTGTTCAAGCTCCGCGGCGGTCCTCGTCGGCGTATGTACATAACATGTCTCTCCTCCGGCCGAGCCCGCTGCTGGGTACGAACAACGTACAAAGGCGTGCGATCGTTTCAAAGTGGTTCCATTGTTCCGCAGTCGTCAATCGACACTGAACCCGCCGAGACACTTGCCGCCGGCATCTTGGTCGCTTGTCTGGGAAGCAGACACCCGGACTTTGCAGCGATCCGAATACCCAGCGCCGCACCCATACGGTCCCTACGGCCAATGTATCTCCCTCACGTCAAGGCCGTCATGTTCGATGTGAGTGCTGCCGCCCTGTGCACCCGGCCGTTCTCACTGGCCCCACGCCGGATCGTCTGCCGTCACCTTGCACGCGGTCGTTGCAGATAGGCGGCGTTGTTCTTCGGAGCCCGTTCATCGCGATCGCCGACTACGAGACAGAAAAAGGATTGCCGCCCCACTACCTGAATGTATCCATGTGAGTACAAAACCTCTTTCCCGCCGCACTAACCTCATGGTCCTCCAGAGCGTCCCGCGGCTCATCTGGTGCCTGGCAAAGGTTTGAGCGGGGAGAACTACCCTTGCATAATTTTTACACGGCGTTTGGTCGCGACCTTTCAGACATCACAAACGGAAATATATGGTACACGGAGCACTGCAAACGGAAACAGATAGGCATGTGCAATTCATAGATACCAGGTCTTGTGGCCTCATTTCACCCTCAGTATGTCCCAAACTTCCTGAACAGCTCCAAGTTGATGGCCGTGATGTAAGTGCCAATTCGTGAGGGTGACTTGTACACAGTCGAAATGAGATACACTAGCTCTTTGGGCGCATGATGCGATCAGCAACGTCTTACGACGCCCATATACTCACTGCCGTCAGAAACCTTCGAGGTAACTAACATCCCACACGGTCCCCCTACACTACTCAGCCGCGAACAACTTTCCAGTCGCCGGCAGATGGCGCATCATAGCGCTGACGAACAACTTTGGAAGATACCGTGGTACGGGCGTCTCACCGTCACAGGAAATCCCCGAGGCCGAACTGCGGTTCCTGGGGTGGCAAGACGGACCCATACCAAACCATCTGCGCAGATTATTCGATCACTTTTTCGATTCTAGCGAAGTAGGCTTACGGTGTGCCCCATCAGTCTGCTCCACGATCTTCGAACAGCTCAACACTAGTCCGTAGGAAGCCAGATCCGCGCTTTTATCTCCATGCCTGCAAAGAGAGTGGCGTCAAACCAGAGGATGTCATTTTCCTAGACGACATTGGAATGTAGGTTTTCGTCCACCACCGTTAGCGCTTGCTATACTGTGCACCAGGAATCTCAAGACAGCTAAGCAACTCGGAATGGTCACGATACGTGCGTAGAATCACTTCCGTCATGTCAATGGACTAGATGGCCGTCTTCACTTTCCTCAAAGTTAACGTCCAAGTACTAACACTCGTGCATCAGACGTTCCCATCGGTGGCACCCTTGAAGCCGTCGAACGATTAGAAAATTATCTTGGAATTGATCTGTCCGCAGACATCGCAGAGGGGTACTCGAAGGGAGCGAAATTGTGACTATAGCTAGTCTAATCAAATGTATCAACCTTTTCTGAGTCTTAACTATGCCGGCAGAGATGATGTGGTATTGTTGGCCGTAGTAGTCCAGGTCTAGATGTTTGTGGACGGTCAGAACGGTTTATCCGACGCAGGCGTCTTATCTTCGTAATAGCTCCCAAGCTGGTTATCGATATGAACTAGCTCAAAATGCGGCAAAAAAAACCAAGGAAGGCTCACAAGCGGCACCTTGACTAGCAGCCCATTTTTGATAACTGGTGTCACGGACAATAACTGCGAAAAAAGAAAAGCCCTTAGACCTCGTGTGAACTTGGAGATACCCGACACGTACAAACAACGCAGTAGTTCCTAGACCGACGCCCCAGAGGCCAAGGGTAGGTGCCCAACGCTTTAACCACTGTAGGCGAGGTGAGCAAATCTGCCGCTCAAGGAACGTTACGATCTCACAGTCGTGCCTAGGGTGTACGGCGGGGTGCGCTGAAATGTAAGGTGTGACATGACTCGTGCGTTGGTATTGGCTTGGAGTGGTAAAGAGTTGTGCAGCTGACAGCGTCGGGGACAGGCGGGAGTGAAATTTGCACGTGACTTATTTTACGTCGCTCTAGCATACTACTATGCCATACACATCCTCCATGCGACAAAAGAAGATAGATTTTTGGTCGGAGTTTTGCGCTAAACAGTCCCTTTGACTCGAGGCGGAATTGAGGGATTGAAACACTTCGCAGGCTATCCAATGGCAGTCTGGCTTGATAGGGATTTCCTGAAAGCGTTCCTCAGTATAGCTTTGTCAGGCAACTTGGAGCTCGGGTTCCTAACGCGCCTGATCGGCTATAGTGTGACCCAAGGGGGTATGTATTGATAGAAGTAAATTATGTATATCGTGCACACTATCCTGAGACAGGAACTCAAAAAAAAAATCAGTTGGCATTGCAAATGGAAAGGGTGTGGGAGTGAAAGAAGGGATGTGACCAACACGGGGAACTGAGAACATTCACTCACTTGAGAGAATTTGATAACCTCAAAATGGTCTAGTCTGAGGCGTGGCCAGTCAAACAGGGGGTCGTCATATGGTCATGAGTGACAGCCACCCGTAGTAATATATAAACCGTATCCCCAGCCTTGCAGTGGAGGGGGGTCCGAATGCACGAGAACAACAGCTCGATATTGCGTCGACACCCTAGAATGACGCATGTTGCGCTCCAGATACGGGGTAACCAGACATGCTGTTAAAGCCGGCATCGTATCTTGAAAGGTATGTAGGTTGGGACATTGGGCCATCAGGGACCGAAGGGCTAACCATATTGGCCCAGTGAGTTACCCGTCATAATGCGGAGATAGCCAGCCTCACCATCTTTCGCGGGTGCCCCACTAAGAACAAACCCTGTGGGAGATTGCTACCGTAGCCGATCAGGAGGTGCGAATGAAATGATAGGCCCCGCAAAATTACCAGTTCTATGAAGTTCCATTCCGCGGAACTAATTTTGCATCCAGAGCTATATGTTGTTGATACGACGTCGCCGAATCGCCCGGTGGGATGACTAGTGATGAAGACGTCTATATCAAGCTTGATTGATTGTGCCACGTCGGGGATCACGCAAGGAACTGGAGTAATGTGCGTGAGGATTTAATCATTGGGTGGTTGATATTAAATACAACGCGCAGCATCACATCTTGGTGATGTCAATATCACCCTACTTCAAAGATAATTTTGCGAACAAAGTCCGAGGGGGGCGTCTTGCGCCATCGACCTGTACGCACCGTAAAGTGCCAACATAGGATTGGAAACGGCTGTCCACCTGGCCGCTACACGACTCTGGGACCGCTCGGGATAGTGCCTAAGTACCCTTTAACCTGTGTCGGCGTTGATAATGACCGGAGTGCGAAAACCTGTTTGTTGGCATAGCATCTGGAGTATCCAATTACCAATTGTTGATGGGCCCTCTACCCCACCTGACCGGAATCGGTAACAACAGAGCCCCTCCCTTCAGCTTGCATGTTCATCACCCGCCAAAAGTCGCAACCCTTGCCGTCATTCTGCGCACCAGCATAGCAAACCCACCAGTATCGATCTGGTTGACCATCATGCCTATCTTTCATATCAGGCCGAAGGATCGCCGGAACGCCGCATTTACACCGTGGAATACTCTTTGGTTCAAAATCAGGACGATAGAATCGGAAGGTAATATTGATGCGGCAATTAGAAGGTTCGGCGTGGGAGGATGGTCCCGTCGGATGAGGGTAAAGAGGTCGATACAAATCAAGGGCGGGCTGTGGAGGGATCGAGTGCTTGAACGACTCTTGACATTTTGCATGCATTATCGTTAACTGTAATAAGGCCGGTTGAAAAGGGTGAGAGTCGAAGGACATACAGCACAACGCACAGAGTTGTGAGGCAACGGAATATTAAACGTTCTCGCGCAGCGGTTGCTGATTTCATCATGAGGAATGACTTCTCGTAGGCGAAAGATTCGGGTTGTCCCTATACAAATAAAAAAACGTCATCTTCAAACTCAACCTCGGAGGAAAAACATGGACTCGCCGAGACTTAATGATGCAATAGTAGGGTACGGACCGAGGTAGGTGAGCTGGTCTGAATGAAATCCGACGCTCTCCTGTGCACCTTGGTAACAGTTTGAAGCCGCAACATTTGCATACCACAGTTGGTCATCTAGGCCTCGACGGCCCGTCCATTCAAGTGGAAGTCTCTCACGTTTATGCATCTCGTCATTGACGATATTCTCGACGTATTTGCAAGCCTTCTCCATAACTTCTGGGAAATACTCGGGAGGTTCTGCTGGCCGCCCATTATACCTCATACATAGTCAGCAGTGATACCCCACAGCATTACAAGACTAAAATTACCAATATTGCGCAGCCTCCTGCCACGATTCATTGTCATCCACACCATTGGTTCTTCGAACGAAGAACGACGTTCGATGAGGGCTTTCCACAATACGGTCAAAAAGCCACCATTTATTCCGTTTCCATGATCGCGATAGGTCTACCATAGTATAGAACAGTTCGCATGCGAGCTCTGGAGGAAGAACAGAGAGATGCAAAGTACACGGAGTGTGTTGTGCTACCATGAAAGGGTTGGAGAGCGTCAGAGGGGGCAGCCGCGGCACAGATCGCTTCGATGGTGGTGGTGGACGCAGCACGCTCATAAGATCTACGGCAGGCTGGGTAGGAGAACTGGCTGGGACGTGGGTGGTGTCCTTGATAGCAAGCGAGTCCGACCTGGTAGTATCGGGTTGCTCCGTAGCACATTTTTTAAGACTAGACGGTTTAGAGGAATGTGGAGAAACAAGCCAGCTGCTCAAGTTTGATGAGGGGGCCTTTCTCTTTGCATTGGTGGGTTTAGAGCTGCCTTTTGCGTGTTTCGCATCGATGCATGCGGCGGCTGCTTGGACATCACCGCTGCACTGGACAAGGGTGTCGAGTACAACTTCCTGTCTGGGACATGGAGCAGTGAGTAGGCTAGTGACCATTGCGATCAGCGTTTCGGTGTCAGCTTCACTCATCGTGAAGATTGTGGCAGGAAAAAAAGCGGAGCGCTCTGGCGTGCTTCTACTTCGAGTCAGGTGTGGCACGGGCAAATCAGAGGGCGCCCCTGGTCGATACCCCCCGCAAACACCACAGAATTCTTCCTGTAAAGCTCGTACGTGGTCGACATCCAGTGGACGCTTTATTGGCCAACAGACCCTTGTTTTAACCATCACTGTCGTCTTCTTGACTGCACCTTTTCTCTCATTTCATGCCCCGTCGTATCTCTCACTCGCAGTGATCCCAGGGAGGACCCTGCGGCACTCTGCAAGGATGCACAACCGATACATACCACGGAATTCCTCGAGCGGCAGTGCCACCTCGCCCACACTCCCATGCGCTGAACGGATCTGCCTACGTCGCCGAACGGCGCCGCTGAGCGCGCTGTTCTTCGGCAACGCCTCCGGTACAACATGGAATCTCTGGACGCCCTCTCTTATTCATCGCCTCTCCCCTCGTTAATCAGGGCGAGGTGTCGGCTCAGGTGATTATCCTGACCCCTACCTTCGAAGGTGACCGTGTAAAGCTGCTAAACGTTCCCGGCGTGAACGTCACGTATGCGACGTGGCAGGAAAACGCCGACCTATATACCGTTGCGGTGGAAGCGCTCCCCACATCCCACAGGGGACTCGCCTATGACCCGTCATTTCATCGTCGATGAGTTCGAGAAAGCGGCACCTGGTTTGGGAGTCCTTTCCGTTAGCAATCACTTCTCTGTGTAAACGCAAAATGCCTTCAGAGATTGCGCTCCTCAAATGTCTGAACGACGTACATCCTGTGCGGTGGTGATGTTCTACGGGTAGTTTACACCACCAGAAAGGTAACAGTTCTCGCGGTTCGTGCCATTTGGGCGCAGATACGCATCGGTATGCGTGAATCTCAGGTGCTCCAGATGGTCGACGAACATGGCGGTCGCTGGGTTGACCTTTGGCGTTGGTGCTGTTCGCGGGTGCGTCGTCATATATCAGCAGGCAGAGACTCGATCTGACCGTGTACTAGGTACTTAAGATCAGATTCTGATCGGCACTGGAGGTGTACTGCTTGGGTATCACAGCGATGTCACGAGGTGAGGTTGTGCCGTTTTGGCATGTACAGCTGATTGATCGGTGTGTGCAGACGTTCCAGCTCAAAGAGAGTCAGATACTTGAAGACCACTCTCGAATATGGTGGGATTACATGTCGCTCAAACGACCGCCTTGTGCGTTGCCAGAGCTGGCATTATCACGACAGAGGTGGAAAGGGCCGCGCGCACAGAACTAACTAAGCGCGGCGTTGGTCTTTATTTTACCCACAGATTGGGACATGGTAGTTATTGTGCCCGCTGTGGTGATCTGAACCTTGATAGAGCCGATTGTCCCCAGGGATCCGTCTGGAAGATCACGAACGCCGTACCCCAGGGGAGGTCTGATGAGTCGTTATCCAGATCGGGCACATGTTCTGCAACGTGCCAGGAGTTAGCATCAAGGAGAAGGTAGGCGGACGTCGGGAGGCCTCGTGTTCTTGTTGATGGCGAACTATTCCACTTTGCGTTAGGGTCGGGATTCGCTTGGAGGACTGCTACATCAATGGTGGTGGAGTAGCGGTTTACCTCACAGCGGGCGTGTGGGGGCAGGCTCAGGATCCATTGCATCCGTAAAGACTGCCGCTAACCCCATAGAGACGACGGAAATGACCGAAGTGCTAGTGGAGCGGTACGGATGTCCGCTAATACCTTGTTGAACTCTGACTGCGATGACGGTACGAGGGACCCTGGAAGATGATGTAAGGAAAGGTGCCTAATGTATATTGAACAAAGTGATTACTACCGAGCACTGATACAGGACCAGTATGTGAACAAAAAGCTGATGTAGTATACAGGGTTAGGTTCGCGGTGACGATATTCTCCGAAGAAAACCTTGGATTGGGAGTGGGATCATGACGGATCTGAGAACAAGGAAAGCGAGCGGTATGAAGAGGATGAAAGAACAGACAAGGTTATAATGTAGACAAGGACGTTCGGCAAGAGCAAGAGTCAACAAAGTGCGTATATGTGGTTGTGGACTCGTAACTGATAGGAGTATATGGGGGGTGACAGAAAGGCGGGGCTGGCACTCAGAAGACCTCGAGGGTTTCGTCGGGGGAGGGAGTGGGGAGGGGGATGGCGGCAGGAGAGGTGGGAGTGGAAGCCATTGTGGGGGAGGGGCGGATGGGGGAGAGAGAGATGTCATGGGCGGCATGACGGGGGAACGGATTGCGAGTCTGCATGCGGGAGATGGGAGAGGCTGTGCGGATACGGGACGGTGAGTGGCCGCAGCTGATATGCAGGGAGAAGACATACAAAGAACCTGGGCGTGCCATCTGGAGGCGATCTCTGGGCCAAAGAGATCCCAGTTGCTGGCGAGCTGGTCGGCGATGGGCGATGGGGAGCAGGTAGGAGTTTGCCTGAGAGGGTCGGATTCGTCAGGAAGGACTAAGTTGGACTGGTCTGACATTGAAAAGGACGAGTCCATCTTTGACTTTGCCTTGTAGGCGACACCAAAGGCGGGGAGGGTGAGCGCGCCATTCCTGCGAGGACGAAGGACAGGGGACGATGGCGGGAAGATGGCGGGGCGAAGAATGGAGAGAAACTCCTCGAGGGCCTCGGCGGGGAGACTGGAGCTGGGAGAGGGATGAGCGCAAATGGGGATAAGGGAGAGAGACGCACCGAGGCGAGGCGCGCGGGGGCGAGGCGTCGGACGGGATGCGGGGAGGGAACTTTGGGTCGTCGGCGTTCTCGGCGTCGTCGAGGTGGACGAGCTTGAGCGCGCGGGTGAGTCGGACGGGTCTGGGTGCGACGAGCAGTGGACTGTCATTCACATTAAGGTTCATGTTGCAGATAGCCCAGGCAGTCAGCTGAGACACCCGCGCGGCCACCTCTCCTGTTTGGCTCTGTTTGCGCACGACATATCCCCGTTTGTGCACGGACCCCTGTCTCCGACGCATATAATCCGACGCACGGCCTGCTCCTCCCCATGCCCTCCGACCTCTCTCCCGACGAATCGTCTCCCCTCCTTCGCGACAAAAACGTCGAGGCACAGGCCCCCCAAAAAACGCCCATCCCAAAGGGCCAGCTCGCCGCACTCTGCACCGTCAGGATCGTCGAACCAATCGCGTTCACCCAGCTCTTTCCCTACGTGAACGAGTTCATCAACGATCTCCACCTCACCGATGATCCTTCCCACGTGGGCTTCTACAGTGGCCTTGTCGTATGCGCCATTCCATCCATCCGTCTGTTCCCCCTCATCTTTCTTCAGGAGAGTGCCTTTGCTGTCGCCCAGCTGATCTCTATATATCAGTGGGCTCGTCTCTCTGGTCTGTTCACACCCCTACAGCCTGCTCCTCGCGCGCTCACCTTCCTTTCAGACGTCGTCGGGCGCCGTCCCGTCGTCCTCGTAGGTATCATGGGCATTGGCGCCACCACGCTGATGTTCGGACTGTCAAAATCGCTCACCCCAGTCCTCGTCTCCCGATGCATCGGTCAGCACTCCCTCTTTTGTCCTCCTTCGTTCTCCTCGTTGACGTCTTCACAGGGGGGCTAGCTTCTGGCAACATCGCCGTCATCCACTCAGTGCTCGGCGAAATTACCGATGCCAGTAACCAGGCCGCCGTTTTTCCCATTTACGGCCTTATCTACCCTCTAGGTTCAATCATCGGGTTCGTCCACTCTTTTCCGTTTGAATAAAATCCCTCTCATTTTCATATATCAAATTCAGCCCGCTGATCGGCGGATCTTTCTCCCGTCCAGCTGACAAGTATCCGCAGTTCTTCGATTCCGGGTTCTGGAGGGAATACCCCTATTTTCTCCCTTGCCTCATCGCAGCCATCATTACCTTCATTGGTGTCGCCCTTGGCTTTGCTTTCCTAGAGGAGGTACATGTCATTCTTCATCCTTGGCCTCTCTTATCATCTCCATTACGCAGACCCTTCCCAGCAAACGTAAACAGAACGGCGAGAAGCACCCTGCCGTGTCGGACGGCGTACAGAATGCGGATTTATCCCTTTGCATGGCGGCCCCTGACAAGCCCATTGATTTGGGCCAGCTATTGTCCCTGCCAATCATATGGGCATTGGCGATGTCTGGCTTTGCGCTTAGTTTCCTCGCAACGGCATTTGACGTCGTGTTTGTCCTGTTTTGTTACTCTCCCGTTCATAACGGTGGGCTAGCTTTCTCTGTGAGTTCCCTCCGTTCCGCTCAGTTTCCCATGTAACATGACTTTTTTTTTGAAACAGGAATCACAAATTGGCTATTCATTAGCAACCTCCGGTGCGATATCCGTTGCATTACAAGTCTTCATCATGTCATATTTGTTACGCACATTTGACTGTGCGAAAATGTACAATTTCTGTATGGGGTTGTGGCCATTTACCTATATTGCACTTCCCATCTTGAACGCCATCGCACGTAACGGTATTGATGAAGAAACCGGTCAGCTGGATGTTTATACCACTGCTACTCTTTGGATTGGCATCGCGATCGTTCTCACACTTTCAAGAGTCGGGGCTCTTGCATACTCGTGGGTTACTTTCCGTGGTAATTCGAAACAATGGCTGATGGTTCATAACAGGTTGAGTATGGTTCTCATCAAGGAGAATGCGCCTTCGCCGGCATCTTTAGGTCAATCAAACGGCATCGTTCAGTTCGCCATGTGCTTAGCGCGGTCATTCGCCCCGTTCTTGGTCAGGTAGGGTCCCGTGTCCTCCGATAATGTATCACACATACTTATTCTTGGTGTTCAGTTCCTTATTCGCGTTATCCATCGACAACAACCTCCTCGGAGGATATTTGTGGGTTGTTATCATGGCTTCTCTCGCGTACTATAGCACTACCATTTCTCGCAAAATCTCGCTTCATAGCAAGAAAACCGTCCCTTGATATCCTTCGACAGGCGTTCTGCATATCCCTTGCACTGCTACCATCTGCATCTTCACTTACATCATTATGCACAGCAGCTTGATCAGGCTTGTCAATCGAAAATGTGCAATATCACCCAATGTTTTTGTATCAAGTCACGCTCGAATAGATTTGTTAAGATACAAGCTGTGAAATATCCCTAGGATAATTTGTGCTCCGTCCGACCATCCAATCCCGATGATGACAAGATTCAGAGGATTATAGCTTACTTGATTGTCCGTTCACTTCGCCAAGTGCATAGAGGGCGTCGAGTTCGGCTTTGTATTTGGCGTAGGCGTCCTTGCGACGCAGTTTGAACGTCGGTGTCAACGTGTTGTCCTCGACATTGAAAGGGTCCATGCTCAGATGAATACGCTTCACGAACTCAAACCTAGAGGTAAGGAATGCATCAGTCAGCAGTCGGGGAAAGCATGCGTAAAACAATCCTTACCCAGCAAGCCTGTTCTTTCTTGCTTCCTTGGAGAGCAACTCGAGGACCTCCTGGATCACCTCGGGATCTTTCACTGCCTCCCTGAGTGTTCTGGTGTCGTCGGCGGTGATCTTCTTCCCAAGTATCGCAGATACCAAGGATGCGAGAACGACAGGGTCAGGGATCACGACAGCGAGGAGGTAGGACTGCAATGGGTCGCCATGCACATAGATTTGTTGTACAATCGGGCAGGCAGTGTACATGTTCTCGATTTTCTCGAGCGCAACGTACTCGCCTTGTGCCAGCTTCATGATGTTCTGGAACGAGATGAAAATGCGTACGAACGAAGGTGTGAGGAGGGGATGCACACCTTGACTCTGTCAATGATCTTGAAGCGACCATGGCTGTCGAGTTCTGCAACGTCGCCTGTGTGTATCCACCCATCCTTCAAAGTGTCCTGGGTGTTCTTCTCATCTGATGCTATATGAGTTCATAGTCTCACAGAGGGCTTCCGCACGCACCTTTGTAATATCCAATAAAACAATTCATGCCACGGACACAGAGCTCTCCGCGAGGGTTGGGTTTGTCTCCAGATGTGTAGTTCATTGCAGGCACATCAACGAGTTTCAATTCGTTGACGGGTGTAGGGGGCCCAATGGTACCAGCGCAAGTGGGATCATCTTTAATGGTGCGTGCGCAAGCAGCACAGTTCTCTGTCATACCATATCTGAAAGGAAGGTTAGCCTTTCACACCCAGAACAAAAAGTTTCCAAACTCACCCTGAGAAACAAAAAAAAAAGATTGGGAAATACTCAAAGATAAGCAAGTAGAGCAGTAGCGTGCGTACCTTCAGCGACCTCACAGTAAAAAGCAATCTTTATGAATTCAAGCACATGTGCACTGATTGGAGCAGAGCCCGTGCCGATTAAGATCACATTGCCACCAAGGACAGCTCGAATCTTCACGAAGGATTGTATCCACGCAAATATCTATATTCGGGAATGTTACATACCTTGCTAAACACCAGGAAGTCCCATAATGGGTGTGTGATGGTACCGGTTGTGTGTAGCTGATCAAGCTTCGTTTGAACAGCCTTTCTGAATAACGCCCCCTTAAGGCCAGGCGCATTGCCAGCGGCCATAGCGGATTGGTATATTCGGTTGAGAACACGTGGAACAGCCGGGAAGACATGGGGCTTTAGGAATTGTGCATCTTCAAGAAGTCTCAGGGGATCGCCAGTGAAATATCCGATACAACCACCGATGGCGATGGTTGCCAATTCCACCAATCGCTGAAATAAATTCATGAGACAGAGTGTGGTATGAAAGTATTGTAGTGACCTCATAAATGTGAGCTAATGGAAGATATGATAGAAGGCAGGTATTCTCAGGGTATGAAATGCCAAACATGGTTGAATGCGCCGAGCTTGCGAGGTTTCCATGAGTAAGAATGGCTCCTGCCAGGATATTAATAAGGGAAGTAACTGAATGGCAACATGCATCACCTTTGGGCCGGTTTGTAGTTCCCTAGCAAACCCAAGGGTCAGGGTGGAATCACATGCGCAATAAGGAGTAGCTTACGGAAGTGTAGCACAATGATGCGATCTGGTCCACCGAGGCAGGTAGAGGGTCTATGAGATGTGCCTCACCGAAACTTTCAACTAAAGTTCGAACACTAAGTAATCGAACGGCCAGGAAACAGGAGAAACGCACTCTCGCTCAGTTCCTTTATCTGCACGCCGACAGTTTCGCCCCACGATGCAAGTGCGTGGCGTTCTTGCTTGTTTAGGGGATCAAACGAGACGATCATCTTCAAAACAGGAAATTTTGAAGACATTTTGAGAAGTGTCGGTATGTGGTCTGAGGACGTGAACACGACGGAGAGTGCAGAATGGTTGATACTATAGTACGGGGTCAGTTTAGTGATAACCAATCCTGTAGATCAACCATACATGAAGTCTACGAAAGGTAAGCTTGAGACACATTCGTCGACAAATTTCCAGGCTTACCGACTGAGTCTTTTCCCAGAGTATCATACAAGCTGACGCCAACTTTGCCGTACGCATGCAGAGCAAGTTCAACAATTTGCCACTCTGATTCTCGTTAGTGCACCGCCTCCCGAGCATTCAATTACCACTTACCTGGTCGATTCTGTGACCAAATACCGACCGTTTGCATATCCTCTGCCTTGAGAACCCCCGATTTGAAGAGCTCGTGCAATGCGCTACCGATTTTGCGTCTCCTGGCATCCACTTGCTTGTAGGTCTCCCATACGTACGGTCCAAACTTTAACGGCTGTGTAGAGATGACGGGTCTGTGGCCAAGGAGTTTGGCATCTGCATTAAGGCGGTAACCATTGTCAAAAATCTCTGGTAAGGTCTTAAAAATCCAGGGCGTATCGGCATCGACGAGTCCAAACAAGGCTACGGTTTCGTTAGATGGCTAATATTCCATGTGGCGGGAGTTATAGTCACCATTGCGATAGTGTGCTGCGTGAAGAGTAAACACAAGTGTTTGGGACAAGCCGAAGAGGGGGCGTACCAGTCTGACCGGGCCGTTTCGTTCCAGGTACAGTCACGGACTGGGTTGTGTAGTCAATTTTCTCTGGAAAAGGGATTGAGTTCGCTGCCATGTTGTTCGCTGCGATAGTGTCAAGAGTCGGATAGGTCGGGAGGGTGTTGGGAAGTAACAGCGTTTCAACACAGCTAACGGGCGGTGTTTGGCATATTCGGCAACAAAAGCGGAACTGGTTCGGCTGTTGTACGTTAGCACCTGAAATCAGCCCAAACGAAAAACGACAATGCAGACTGCACGTTATGCAGCCTTGTCTTCGGAAGAGATGCTCGCTCAGAACGAAACGACTATTCTTCACCAACTCGTTGGGCGACTCGCGAGCGAGGGTCAGCCCATGCACCGAGTTACAGAAAACACGTGCCACCTCATGATAAGCAAAGTGTAGCATTCGAAAAGTATCACAGGCTGAAACGCGATCACGTGCCAGTCATAGGTCCTCACGAACGCGCAGGTCCTCAGCTTAATGGAGCCGCCCGCAGATACCGCAAGTCTACGTGCTCAAGCCGCTAGCCTTCAGGCAGAGCTCGACTCACTCCGTGCTCGGTACGACACGCTCCTGGAAGCCAAGAACCGGGCCGCAGAACGGTACAAGGCTGACTACAAGAAATGGCGAGACTTCAAGCGCTGGCTGTTTCGTGACGCTGAGACAGACGACCGCGCCAAGTCGTTTCTCAAAAGTGGTGAATTCGTTGCGTATACGAGGGCATCAGCGCTTGGAAAGCGAAAGCAGTTCGAAGACTTTGGGCCGAATCTGGACGAAGATGTTGACCATGAAACAGAGGACCATAAACAAGAGTCCACGAAAGTCGATCTTCATTCCCCTCCGGAAGTAGTAGCATCTAGGCACCAGCGCAGAAAGTCGTATCACGGTGAATCCTCAATCAAGGTTCTTTCGCCGTCTCCCGGCAGCAACAGAGATCCATTTCTGGTGCCGCAGTCTACGAATCGTGATAATAAACCCTCGGTACTTAATCACAAGAGCGGTGAGTTGGTGTCTTCTTTCGAAATGGCTGTGGACTGAAACCAGAGATGCCACGTAAAGCGGAACCTTCCCTGCCGGTTCCATTGACCGAGCCTCGCAAAGGCAGAGGAAGATACGCACATGTCCCGTACGTGTGAAACGGGAAATCTGTTAGCACATCATGACACCATCCCTACCCCCAGGTCGGGAATGGACACGATCAACTCCAGGTTTTCTATTCGGAAAGACAGAAATAATGGTGTGGATTTTCAGTACGATGCTGTCGTTCGCAATCGGCAAGAACGAAAACATATGCTTGGAAGCGATTGTGAATGCTGTCGTGAGGTAAGTGGCGATGGCCCTGGTGAGGATCTTCTGCGGACTGAATCCCGCTTACCAGTACTATGAAGCTATTGGGCCATTACCGGCTTCGCGACAGCCACTCTGGCAGACGCCAACAAAGCGCAAATCACCTCACAACCTCCATGCATCGGACGACGACAAGGAGAATACCGATGGAATAGAGGAACATAAGCAACTGATCTCACGACACCGTCACCATTGGCACAGACCAAAGACCCCACCTGGTTATTGGGATATTGGATTCCCGGATACACAGGAAATTTTGGATATCAATCGGCGCGCGGCGGAGATGCATAAGCGCAAGCTCGTCGAAGTGGAATCCGAGACAAAGTAAGTATTTCATTAGATGTAAAGGAGTCCCTCCCTGAAACCACAACCAGGAACAATAGTGGCAGATACATAGAACGTGCGCCAAGGGCCCCTTGATCGATACCGTTAATAATCCAGTGATGGATCTGTAGATACTTGGGGAAATGTGTCTAGCATTTGCCCTTGTAGAAGCCTCTTTCCAAGTCGGATCGGGTGGTAGTGTCGCGCGAGTCGCCGCCAGAGGCCAGCTGCCAGAAATATCGGTTTCATGTTAGAGGGGAATGAATGGACCTACCATACTGCGCAAAAACAACCGCATATGAAAGTGGGTGACTCTGCGAAGATCAACAAGAAGTCTGCCAACAAAGAAGTAAATCATACCTTGACCGTGACAGTGCAACCGAAAGCAGTGTGATTTACCTGCAGGTATGTGTCCCCTAGATTCTTTATTGTCAGATCGTAGCCAAGGGGAGTTGTCGCCTAGTTCACCTACCAGGTAGTCTTTGAGGGTCTTTGCTTCTCAACATGAGGGCGAACAGTGGGAAGTGATTCATGAATGCCAGTAACGTCTCGCAACTGGCATACAGGATAATCGTTCCAATCCGTATCTAACTCAGAGTATTCAGGATGACACCACAATTCTGGCCCGTGAATGATCTTACCAGTGCAAAAAGTGCATAGTAAACCAGGATCGTTGGGAAAAGGTGAGCAGCGAGTGTGAACAAGATCGTCCCGAGCAGTAGTTGGTCGACATCGTAGTCCCAGGGGTCGGTGCGATTTCGAAGGGTGTTGTATCGTCTACCTATCAATTCGGGGATCACATTGAATGAGATGATGAAGAATTAAGCAATCGCACCTCTAAAGAGGTTCCACAATGAACCGATCAGCAAAAGTACATGTCGATAGATTATCGAGGAGATAAAGTAACAAACATGTAGGTGAGCAGTGAGAACACTGATAAAATCTAGGGACAATGAAATAGTCATCGTCATGCCGAGAAGGCAGGTAGTCTCTATGACGAAACTAATGGCAGGTAACAGTGAGAAGCTATGATGAAGAAGTTCTGTGGTGCCCAGAGTAAGCCAACTGCGAGCAAAAATGAACTAAATACCCACCCGTCCATCGTGTTATCAGACCTATGAACCCATGTGAATAGAACCTGCTCAGCTCCGTATTGAGTTTCAAGCCTGCGGGCCAGCTATCTAGCCATAATAACAAACGCTGGATGCGAATGGCGAGGGTGCTCTATCCGATGATGATGATGATGATGATGAGCACGCAGGGGTAAATTCTCATTAGCTTTGGACCCCATACCTCGAGGCCATCAGCTACCATGGCGTTAAGCGCATCGCGATTCTGACAAAGGAACTGGCGAAATGCCAAACCAATGATCAGATCATTCAAGATTATCCAGATGCTGTTATAATGCCTTGATGGTGTCACACAAGGGTAAAGTTCTGACATACAACGGAATACCTGTTATACGCGTGACTCGAGAGTGCCGCATCCTCATTGAACTGGAGGTGCCGCCGTTGAGTTAGCTGATACAACATCATCGCTCGCCCTTCTGTCTGTCGCACTGAGATGGGATTGAGTACCTATTTTCATGGGTGAGAAGGCAACGAACCCGCGAAACTACATTCCCTCAATTTTGACAAAAAGCCGCATCCCACATTGTGGAGTGACGAGGATGATATGTGACGTTCCGCTTGCTCAAAGTCTTGCTTCACGTTTCCACTCGAGTTGCCCTTCGAAGACGGAGCTCGACTGCATTCGACTGCTTCTTCGAGTGACTTTGCTGTGTTCCACTATGTGCTGGCATTCAGAACGGCACATGAAAAGCTAGGGCACTACTCACCAGATTGACCACGAGTTGGTATTCGGGAACATTGAATTTTACATCCCTCCTCCGCGTAAAGTCATGGGCAAGCGATACCTCCACTGGCGTCTTCGCTTCGTCGGGGATGGGAGGAAGACCCGGTGCATCAGCTCCCGCGGCATAGAACCTCAACGAACTTTTGGTGTGACGGCAGTAGTATATGAAATTGAATGGGTCCATCCTGAAGATTTTATCAGTCTTTGTCAAATGTAGGGTATGGAATCGGAAATACAGTGACGCGTCATGATCCATTATGCGCGGCACGGCAAACGGGCGCGACGAGGAGAAGGAAGCGTATCCGAGGACGGTAGGTGTGCCACATAAAGCGAGACGTGCTTGAAGGTCATTCGACTGGGTGGCGTTCGCTATTGCTGCATCAGCATCGGTTTGCTGGCTGGCGTGAGTACTAGACCGTGTGGGCCTGAACGCGTTGACTCACCGCATTTGTGTTGAGAACGCCGGCCACACATACGGTGTGATGTTTGATCCAACCATAGAAGTAACCGTCATGAAGGACATCACGCGGCCAGAAAATCGTAGACATCGACCGCGGAGCACGTCAAAACGAACGCCTCAATTCCCCGTAATCGGTCCGGTCGGGCCGGGAACATAAGACGTCGGTGGGTAGCGTGTACAGGACCACGAGGATTGACCAAAGACAATCACTGAAGTCTCTTTACGAAACTTCAAAGAATTTAGCCTAGATCTAACGTGGCATCTAGGATTTTTGTATATAACTCTGGCCACTATACATATTTTCCGTAGTATTCCCGTGCGGGGGGTGCTACGGGCACTTCAAACTGAAGAACACTTGGTTTGGGCCGATGTGTATCTACAGCCCCTATGGGCAAGGTATACCTGAAAGTCACCATCAGCCACGGCAAGACGAACGAGTGTAAGCTCGTACCTCTCTTCATCACAACCGTACGCTTTAGGGGTCAGCTTGATGACTGTATGCAGTGGGATCTTGATATAAGGGAGATCCGCTTGTGGGAGGTCATGAAAATATGCATATCTATATGATAACTAACTTGAAGGGCAAGAACAAGACAATTGCGAGGAGGACTTACAGGCACCGCAAGATGGCCTGATGACCGAAAATGACGATATTTTCTTGTCTTTCGAGCTCCATGATAACAGGCTCTAATCGCACAACCACGTCACGGTATGACTCTCCTCCTCTGTAACGGTAGTTGAACTTGTCTTCGTCACGATTTGCGAAGTCTTCCGGATAAGCTTGCTAAACAAGGATCAGTAGCATTCCTTTTGTTGAACTCGGAAAACTTCAGACTTCGATCTCTTTGTATGTCATCCCATCACAGACCCCGGCATCTAACTCATCCAAGGACTTCCATGTCAATTTAGGGTAAGGCAGATACTGTGCTGTCTGGATCGTTCGTTGAAGAGTAGAGGTCCAGACCTACGGGGATAATCGTGGGATAAAAGCACGAGAAATTATTGGTGAAACGAAGATGGGCTTACAGTCAATGCCGCGTCCCCAATATGTTTACGGACGAGTTCCGGGAGTGCTCTGGCGTATTGAAGGCCACGTTCGGATAATGGAGAGTCTCCGCCGATTTTTCCCTCGACGTTGAACTGACTTTCCCCGTGCTACGCCCAGTTCTCAGCTCGCCCTGCCGGTATTGCAAGAAGGTCTTACTCTAGAGAAGAAGATACTCCGGGGCTTTACGTGGAGATTCATGAGATAAAAGGCAATGCGACTCTGCAAATACCCATTGATACGTGAGAGTGTAACTTCGTTTCCAACGTCAGTTATTCGAAGGTACGAGAGGTGAGGCTCTGTGATGGTCTCATAAACAGCCTCATATTCTTTGATACGCTTGATAAAGTCGCGTTCAGCAACTTCTCTTGGTTGATCTTTGTAATCTGGATCGCCTGAAGAAACTTTGAGAGCCACATTAGCCGCTATTACAGCAGGATCATTGCAAACGGATTCGAGGAATATAACTTGAATCCCCTTTTCCTTGGCAACTCGGGCTTCGATTTTAGCTCTGCAGTGCCATCAAGTTCAACGAATGGTGATAAGGGCGTGATACTTGCCGCCGACTTCGTGTGCTGTTGGTGGCATCTGCGCGATGGTCAGTGCCTGGCATCCAAAACGACCCGAGGAGATATCTCACCATGTATACCTACATTACCACCGTTCCTCAACCACTGTATTAGCATCTCTAAACAATCTTCCGCCAAGCTGTCTCGGATCTTGGTTGCCACGACATTATTGTGACTAAAGTAATTCGATGTATGATCTTCCTTGATTCCACTCCTGATGTACAACATGGATTCATGAACGTTGAACGGTCATCAGCACGCACTGTAACGCCTTTTGTCTCGCGCGGGAACGGCGCAGCTGCCCGACGTTGAAAACCTTGAGAGAGAAATCTGAGTGCATGTCTATGTGGCACATCACAGACTTTTCTACCTGAACATCATATTCTAGCCACTGGGGGCCAACTCAGCAAACGGGTGATGCGTGGTATGGGAATGAAAACCTTGAGATATCGCATGAGTTTATTACTGAGGTATGACTTTCCCCGGGCCGGTAGTCCAACCTGGACAACACTGTCGGCGCTCGGGATAGGACCAGGCGAGAGCAGCATACCATAGCAAGCACGATCTTGGCTTCAGAATAGTCCGGCTTCGCGACTTGTGACACTTGTCGATGCACTGGTCATGAGGATGCTCCGTGAACACACACCTTTGTTTCCGATGCCGACTACGGAGCGCGGAGGGGTTGGTGCCTGAGAGCCTTTGCGACTGGATGCAGCAGATTCATCAAACTGCTTCAGCCTGTGTGCGCAATATGAGACGGGTGAGCTCCGGATCTGGTGGGGATCTGACGCACATGGGGCCACCAGCCCCAAAAATGACCGGGGGGTGCGCGCGATCTTTAAGGAGGGCGTTGTCGACGAGGCCATCTCCAGCCTGCATATCGTCGAGGATCCCGAGTGGCTGCTGGGACGCGATAAGAGGGAATTGGATGCATTTGTGGTCCTCCATCGTGTTTCGGTTCGACGTTGCTCGCACGTGCGTCTTGATGGCCGCGACGGTGATGTCGCATTCCCTCCGTCCACGCCGCGCATTTCACTCGACTCTGTCCACGGTAGTTGCACTGGACCCTCCTCATTCAGACTGCCATTTCTTTGCGCTGTACACATTTCCCCAAGGCATCATCATCGACAGACATGAACTCGTGGACCGCCGTCTTTCCTTTGAGTTTTGGGGCGAATCAAATCTGGAGCTCCCCGTGTTTGCTCTTGATCAAACTGCCAATTCCCTGCTGCTCATAAATGCCACTCCCACCGGTGCTCACCCGAAACACCTTATTGCAGACATTCCTGTCCACGCGCGGTATGGCGAAGCGCGCATGGCTCAGACATCGACCCATGCAATCACGATATCCTCCCCCGCATGCTTCTGGGCTTGTCCACCCTCTGGTGTGTATGCCACATCGGACGTTCCCCCCGCGTTCTGAAGTCACCCCAGCAAGTGTATCATCCGCGTTTTCTTCCGAGCCACCCGTAGCAAATTCGACCATGCTCGGTTCGTTGGCACATTTCTCCGTCCCAAGCGCGTCGTCGCATTACGCATTGCTTCAAGTCCCTGTGGCTTCCCAGCGCGACTTGTTCCCTGTCGAGATGGGGACTGCAACTGTCATCCTCATAGCATTCCTATGGCTAGCTTACCACTCTTGGAGAGTTGCAGTCGCACTTCAGTCCTGTCGCCTGAAAGAACAATAGAGTCGTTCAAACGTTCGTGGATGATGTGCATTTCCGTGAACGTGACAAAGATGCATTAGCAAGGGAGATCTGTACGTACAACTACTCTACGCAAAGCGGTGCGACAGCGATTTCGAGTATGCGCCATCGGCTAGACAACTACACAACGCCGTTGTTTCACCATCTTTCCCCATCGGCCTTTCATACTTTCTTTTAGGGCGAGGTTGAAGACATCCTGGACACCAGTGCCAGTCTTTGCTGAGCATTCAATGTATTTGGCCCCAATCTCCTTTGCCACATCAGCGCCTTGCTCAGTCGATACGGGTACCTGCCCCTGTGCACTGAGCATACGTCGTGTGTGATCGTCCCTTCGTAGGTCGATCTTTGTGCCAACCAATATGAGAGGCGTTCCTTCGCAGAAATGTGCTACCTCGGGATACCACTTAAAACCGTAGTTCAGTGAATGTAAAATATCACGGGAATCGGACTGGGATGCAAACCTTGTCTTGAACATTTCCGAGGCTAACTGGAAAGTCGATTGAAAAGACGATGAGTATCACGTCGCTCTCGGGGTAACTCAGCGGTCGTAATCGGTCGTATTCTTCTTGTCCTGCGGTGTCCCAAAGTGCGAGTTCCACCAGCTTTCCCTCGAACTGGATCTGTGTCACGTAATTCTCGAATACTGTTGGTATATAAGACTGCCGAGCAGCTGCTCTGAGTCTCCAGACCGAGTGTAGGCACGGATGTATGCGCACCTCTGGAAACCTGTTTTCCGCGTATACGATGAGGAGACACGTCTTTCCACACCCGCCTTAGTACGATATTATTGAACGATGCTGCGAAGGACGAACAAAGTATCCCGCGCACCATCACCCACTACGACAAGTTTCTTCTTCAGGTCCGGTCGACGCACACCAGCTTGATATGTTGGCTCCATAGTCCTGGAACTGCTCAAACGTCCTCGAACGATGTGCTGGGCTTAAACGAAGTAACAGAGACAGGAGCACGCGTGAGGGGACAAAGTTGTGATGGTGTCCCGAACCTGGTCGTATAGTGGTCACGTGCCGGATACACCATCCTCTTGCTCTCGTCTAACTGGCACTTGGAAAGACGGACATCCTCCGGATAGTACTCCGAGTCGGAACAACAGCAGGTGTATTGCAGCCCTCAAGAAATATGGATTGTCACTACGCTGACCAGCGTGTCCGAGGAGGTGTGGCGGTACTCTAGTGTTTCGGCCAAGTCACGCCCTCGCCACGCGTCACGCAGCACGCAGCCGTGACAGCTCCTTCGTCCCGCCCTTCCAACCACGACACTCAACGTCCAAGTCCCACTCGTCCATAATCTCCACGATGCATACCAGCGAATACGACTATCTTTTCAAGCTTCTCCTCATCGGTGACTCTGGTGTCGGAAAGGTTCGTTTTGCCCTGTGGCAATCCACGTCGATTTGCTCAAGGGTTCCACCTCTAGTCTTGTCTCCTTCTTCGGTTCGCGGACGATACATACACGGAGAGCTATATCAGTACTATTGGCGTAGACTTCAAGATTCGTACTATCGAGCTCGAGGGCAAGACTGTCAAGCTCCAGATTGTGAGTCTTCCTTTTAGCTTCTTCGTCCCAGGGCTTGGGTTGTTCCTTGTATCCCACCAAGTAATCCTTGAATCATCCTATTCTGAGTTCAACTTTATGCCTTACACAATTTACTGACTGCATCCTATGCGCGTTCCAGTGGGACACTGCAGGTCGGTGCTCTTCTGACCCTCTGCACATGATTTTCAATGACTGTATTGTAGGCCAGGAACGTTTCCGCACGATTACCTCGTCCTACTACCGTGGTGCTCATGGCATCATCGTGGTCTACGATGTCACGGACAATGGTAAGACATGTTTATTATTGTTCAACGATGGTCGCTAATCGGGTCCCCTAGACACTTTCACAAATGTAAAGCAGTGGCTTCAAGAAATTGACCGGTACGCGTCGGAAGGTGTTAACAAGTTGTTGGTGGGGAACAAGTCCGACCTTACGAGCAAGAAGGTGGTCGAATACAGCGTGGCAAAGGTAATGGTTTTCGGACTGATATGCCCTTGCCCGTCCTCAACTTTACTTCAGGAATTTGCCGATCAATTGACGATTCCTTTCCTGGAAACCTCCGCTAAGAACGCAACGAATGTCGAGCAAGCGTTCTTGACCATGGCCAAACAAATCAAAGATAGGTAGGTAATCCCGTAAATACACCATAACGCGATCCTAAGAGTTGACTCAGAATGGGATCCACATCAACATCCGCCGGTGGCGCCAAGTCGTCGACTGTCACTCCTGGGCAATCTGTGCAGCAACAGCCGTCCGGCGGATGCTGCTGAATAGGGACACCTGTGGTGTACTAGCAAGCTTGTTTATGATCAACTTCATTCGAGGATATCGCCAGCATCACGTATGCGGTACAATAGGAGCGATATTCTTTCATTTACATATCACCTTCTCTCCAGAGTACTGCTAAGGTCGTTGGACTTTGTTGGTTCCCATCTAAAGCTGGCCTCGGATTGTTGCTTGTCCTTTTTTTAATACTAGTCTTTACTTGTGTCGCTGACTCTTGTGCCAAGCCGGCTGGAATGTCCCCTCTGTGCCTTCTCCTCTAGAGGCTATATGTTGTTCGGCAACTGAGTGAAGCATTCATGGATTCAAACAGTTTGGGTCAGCCGTATTGAACAAAAACACTATGCAGGCCAACTTAACAACTGGCTTCTGCACTACCAGTTCGTCTACGTCCTCTGCCTATCTATCCGAACCACCTTTCACCATGGTACTGCTGTCCAGGGTACCGACAACTTGCGCACCGCCCGGATCTGCATCTGTTCCAATTTGAAAGCTTGGGATAGACCTAGCTTCGCATCGTTTCCAGGAAAAAAAATACAGGGACCAAGGGTGGCTTGAAAAAGAGACGATTGGTTGTTAGCTAGGTGCGGTGCCCGTCGACGACTTTTTTGTAGCTGCCTTCCTGCCTCCGATGGGCCTCTACTACCAGTTCTCCAGAATGCGTTCTATGCGGTCTTTAAAGTAGGGATTCAACGCCATGGATCCATTCGTAAGTCAACATCGACGTGTCCTTCCCAGTGAGGAATTACAACAGCATTGCTTTTCAGACAAGTTTCATCCAGTTGTGGATGCCTTGCTTGGAGGATACAAGACCAGCAACCGACCCGTTGTACGCTAAAGTTGGGGACAGCAACGTATCCCCGCGAGTGAAAGCTGAGAACATCAGACTGAGATAAAGCCGATGAACACATGCCCGTACCCTAGCCGCGCAGCATCACGTAGCCAGTGAATTTTCAGGACAGCCCGTTGCGAAGATTACGCTCATCAAAGCGAGAACGATGGTGGTCAGGGTCTGGCCAATACACATCTGCAGCTGATATCGTCTGGTGACTTCAAGTGATGGTCAGGTGACGGTTGCCGCGGCATGGGCATGTGGACGCCCGATGCGCCCTTGCAAACCCGGAAGTAGACTGGTAAGTAATCTGTAAAGTCATATGTCGAGTATTGGTGGCGGTTCCTCCGGATAAACTCCCGGACGACGACAGCTAAAGTGACGACGATGGGGCAGAGCGCTTAAGAAGCCGTACGCGGTGAAGACCACGAGTCCAACGAGCCCAAGAACTAACGAGGCGAGTACCATGGGTAACCTCATGGCGAAGTGATACCGCCCCACCGTCAACCTCATCGTGTATGTGGTAGCAGTGCTCAAGATGGCAAGACAGTTCCCGCTGTCAGTGAAACGTGGTCAGATTCACCGTATTCATCACACTCAATTTTATATCCAGTCCGTCCGCATAAACGTGGTTTGATCCAGTAAGGAGATGACTGACACAGACATGGGAAGATTTGAGATCTTGAACAGTTGTATTGCCTTTGTCAATGCGACGATCGCAGCTACATTCTACTTCAGTGTCCCTCTGCTGGGTCGGCGACAGCATGGAATCGCTTCCCTCTTATCGATCTTGACGAGAATGGCGAGTACTACGTAAGTCCGTGCACACTCCCCCCTCGATTTCTCAACCGTGCTTCATATCGATGGCCGACAGCGGCTTTTAGATCATCACCAATTCATCGCAGGTCTTCCCGAGAAAGAGTATCTAGTATGGCGACGAGCTCCACTGGCACGCCGTCACCACGCGCCCATAAGTATTCCAATCATTTCGTGTGGTTCGAGTGCTACGAGCTTACGCACACCCATGTATCATTTGTCAGCCGTTTTTCTAGCCTTGGGGGACAATAAAAAGGTCTGTACTCCTTTCTCACAACTGTGAAACAGGTCAGAAACGCTTCCACGCAATCACCACTTCCCTCGGAGGGATTCATGGCGCCGTATACGACGCCACGGACGACGGCAAGATTTCGCCATTCTTACGGACCCGCCAATAACAGCAGTCTGGGAGATGCTGCTGAATAGGAGCATCTGTGGTGTTGCAGCAAGACTTCTTTTACGTCTCTTCAGCTTTTCATTCGACTCGAGATATCGTCACCATCGTGCATGCGGTACAATAGGAGCAGTTTTTTTTTATTCATTTACACTATATTACCCTCCAGAGTACCCGTCGGGAGGTAGCCAGACGTGTTAGTTCCTACTTAAAGTTAGCCTCTGACGGTTGCTTGTCCTTTTTGGTATTGCCATCAGATATCGTGGGACATCTGGTTTGTTGACACTGGGACGGATAAGCATCCATGCAGGCGCGAGACGATCATCCGCTTCTTTTTCATCGATCCAGCGCGTACATAAAGTCAACCACTCACCCTTTTATCAGTTAGGTCTCCCCTCCATTCCAGTTTTCTCAATCGTGCTCCATCTATCCAATGTCTCATCACGGCGGCCCTCAGGGTCCACGGCGACTTCAGGTCATCACCAATTCATTCAAGATCACAGGCCTTCCAAGGAAGCCGTATTATCAGTATGACGGTGAGCTTCACTGGCGCGTTGTAACCGCACGTGCCATTGATCGTTCCAATCACTTCCTCACGTGGGGGTTGGCCTTCGTGTATAGTATGTGAGTACTACGAGCGCTTGCACACTCGTGTATCATGTCCGCTCATTCCTTCTGGCCCTCCTTCCAGCATTTGAAGACGAAAAGGTTTCAAAAGTTCCGCGCCGACGCATCGAGGTCTTCGAGAGACTTCAAAACCACACCCATCCAGAGATTTTCAGGCCCAAGGTCATCTATGACGGAGACGCAATCGCATACTCCTCCACCGTTCTATCTTTTGGAAATGCATCCACGGTAAGTCGGTCAGAGGGTCGGTGAACGTGTAGCGTGCTGATCGAGCTATCTGACAGTTTGATGTCAACATGTCGGACCGCGCCCCTAGAGAGGGTGCAACGCGCGGTATCATTCGGGTCGCTTTGAAGCGCGTCGATGCAGCACCGATAACTTTCGAGTGAGTGGGGTTCTATATAGCCGATTATTTATTTATGGTGCGTCAGGGATCTCCAACGCCTCCTCGATGGTCGTACCACGCAGCTTAGCCCCCGCGCATTGGTTGCGCTGAACTTGGTACAACTCATCGTGCGTCAGGCTCCCAATCTGTGAGTCGCCTTCATATCACATGCACGTTCACACCTTATGTTCACCATCACTTAGTAAATATCCTAACAATGTAAAAGCTTTCTTCTGTCGAGAGGCCGGCAGTAGGGCTCTTGGAGGCGGACTCGAGATTCTGAAGGGGTATTACCAGTACGTCTATTTCCAATATTCGATGATGAAAACGGATGTTGATCGTTATGGGTACGCAGGAGTGTTCGTCCTGCGCTCCGAACGCTCCTGGTGAATATCGATACATCATGCGGCATCCTGTAAGCACCTTCTACAGTCCTAGAGGGTAACTAATCGTTTTTTTCTAGCTACCAAGCTGGCCCCTTGCCCGAGGTCGCCCTTGGTTTCTTAGGGACATCCCATCCCCGTGCACTCAACCTGAGTGAAGGACCGGAGCTCTTGAAGCTCAGAAAGTTTTTTAAAGGAATATTCATCACATTCACGCACCGCAAAGGCAAAAAGAAGATCGAGTCAATCATCCCCCGTGGTGGATCCCAACAATTTGAGTGGAACAAAGACAAGCATGAAGGGGTTGTGCAAACTACGACAGTTCAAGTACGTTCCATGCTATATTTGGTTCATTTTATTCACTGGTTACTATGATAGGCGTACTTCAGGGAAGCGTACAACATCACGCTCAGATATCCCGATGCCGTTGGTGTTAAGGTTGGAGGTGGCAGTGTTGTACCCATCGAACTGTGCATCGTTGCGCCCGACCAGCGATTCACACGCAGGTTGCCGCCGGAACTGACCAAGAAGATGGTTGAGTTCACCTCCGACAAACCCAAGGCCCGGCTTGAGTCCATTCGCCGCGGCATTGAAGGTGCTGGAGCGGTAAGTGCTTACATTAGACACATAATACCTCCCTAACTCTTCGATGTCTCTGAGGCCTTGGACTATGCATCATCGCCTTTTGTGAGAGATGCCGAGATGGAGGTCTCTACAGTTCCCACCATCATCGATGGCAAAGTTCTATCGACACCTTTTATGCAATACAAGGCATCGAGATTGGTATGTTTTCAAAGGAAAACAAGAATTATTTCTTATCTTGTTTCAGACCCCAAAATTTGGAGCTTGGAATGCAGTGAATCAGCAGTTCACAGAACCAATGAACATTACTTGCTGGGCTGTTGTTGATTATAGTCCCAACCCCTCCAGGGATAAATCAGCAAATCAGAGGTTTGTGCAAATGATTCAAGAAAATTGTAAGAAGCTAGGTATGTAAAATTTCTTTGTCCACTCTCTTAATATCTCATCACTCAACCTTATTAGGAATGTGTGAGTTTCCTGTCTTTTTGCATGTAAGCATATCTTCAATTCTTGAAGTCATGGCTCCTCTTCAGATCTATATCAATGGCACTGGGAGCAATGTATCTCAGGTTGGCTTTTTCTTATTTGAAACCATTATGATGGCTTACAATTTACCTACATGTAGGATCTGATCCAAGCTACTAGACAAGCCACAGCTCAGCTTGACTTGATCTTGGTCATACTTCCCCCATCTGCTCCAGATATTCGATTCCAAGTAAAACGGTTTGGAGATGTTCAGGCAGGGGTAAGTAATCCAATGTTTCATAGACCATATAATGATATAAATTTATTTTAGATTGTCACACAGTGTGTTGTGAGTACCATCTTTGCAGCTCTACAGTTATTCGTTCTAATTTCTGACTTTATTTAGCGTGTTGATAAAATTGCTCGTGCCAATGACCAATACTGCAATAATCTGGCAATGAAGTAGGTATCAAGACTTTGATTTTATTGAACAAGGTTCTCTAATACTGTTGTCTGAAGGATCAATGCAAAACTAGGTGGTGTCAATGCAGCACCTGATTCTAAAGTGCTACATGATCTTGCCCAACAACCCTTTATCATCATGGGTAAATTTTTGAACTTTTATTCATTTATTTAGCTAAATTAACTGACTGCAAAAAGGGGCCGATGTAGGTCACCCAGCACCAGGTGTTAATGATCAACCTTCTGTAGCCTCTCTTGTGGCTTCTCATGACAGAACAGCAATGAAGTACAATGCCTACACAACCATTCAGTCACCACGTCTAGAGACCATAGATCAGTTGAGACACATGGTTTTTGTGAGTGTATCTTCAACCTATTCAAAAAAAAAAGTTAAAAGCTCCTGAATTGTCCATTAGCGTGCAATCGAGGACTTTGGTCGTCCACCTGCCAAACTTGTGTTTTTTCGTGATGGACTGTCTGAGGGTGAATATGGCAAAGTTGCCGAGAAAGAGATCCAGGACATTAAAGGCAAGTTCCACCTCCTTGCTCGGAGCACACTTGACTGTTTCCTTGTCAAGCTGCTGTCGATGCGATTTGGAAGGATAGGAAGTTGACAATGCCAAAACCTACTATAACCTTCATTGTCGTCGGAAAACGGTCCGTATCCAATGTCTATCCCTCAAGTCATCTAAATGTATATTCTCTAGTCACCATGTTCGATTCTTCCCGCGAAAAGAGTAAGTTCCCATTAAGTTTTCGTTTGCATTCAAGTCATAGTTTTTCAGACAGGATGCAGACAGATCTGGGAACTGCCCGGCAGGATTTGTTGCTGACCAGGGCATTGGAAATCCCATTGCCAAGGACTACTACCTGCAATCTCATGGTGGTTTGCTGGGAAGTAAGTGAATTGACGGTGTCGTACATCATGTCGCACATTCGTGATCACCTTCCAGCAAGCAGGCCCTCTCATTACATTGTCATCCTGGATGAGAATTTCTCCAACAATATAGACAGGTGCGTTTGTGGACTAATGAACAAGATCGACACGGTTACTGAATTTCATTGTAGTTTGCAGGAACTCTCTTTTGTCTTGTGCCATGCCTATGCCCGAGCAACCCGGTCTGTTTCCATTCCCGCTCCAGTGTATTGTGAGTAAGCCTGGCAAGTGATCTTGATCCGTGCTCATCCCAATCCTAGACGCCGACGTATGTGAATTGATCGAAGGCAGCCTACTAGCTCACTGACCATGGAACAGCTTGTTTGCGGCCGCGCGAACTTCCACTTTGCCCCCGAGCTCAAGTACGATGATAGTTCTGCCTCGGTCACCTCTGGCAAAAGTAGCTTCAACCTCGAACGATGGAAAGCTGGATTCCAGAAAGCTCACGGGAATATGAAGAAAAAGATGTTCTACATGTGATCTAGGACTATGATTTAACGTCATTTACCATCCTCTTTCCGCAAGACGACCGCCCTTGATGTTCGCATCGCTGTACGACGTAATGAGAAATGTTGTACGAGTTGCTTTACGATAGGCGGAACTCACATTGTAAGACCGACCATGGGTGCTCCAAGGTTCTCGGAGATCTGTGGAGAACGTGTCAAGATGTCAAGCTTTTACTAGTTCGTCCTATCTGTGTTCCGTACCTCGGCGAGAACTTTTGGGTTGTTATAGTGCGTAACCTAAAGTCGCCGGTCAGCGATTGTGTGCATGAAATTCCAGAGAACGCACAGCTTGAACGATAGCCCTGGCTCTTTTAGCTGGATCACCAGACTTGGATGACGAAACCGGGTTAGGTTTCATACCGAACAAGATACGGAAGACGTACGTGAAAGATACCGGACCCAACAAACACTTGAATGCACATGATTACTGCGTGATTCGCGTTAGCGAGGCATCGGCTCACCTCCGTCGCAGCCAAGTTGCATCATGAGCGCAGCGTCCGCTGTCACGAAACCTCAGGACAACTTACATGCACACGGGCTCCGTGTACGTACCGGGAGTTGCAATACCACCAGCGGCAAAGTTGACCACGGGGAGCCGCTTCAGCCGGGCAGTCTCCTTTAAAAGGTGGAACGGGGCTTGAATATCCTTTGCGTACGCATAGAGCTCTTCTTCGCTCATGACGCTCGCCTTGCGAATCTCACTCGTCACGGTGCGCTGGTGACGGACGGCCTCGACGACGTTGCCAGTGCCTGCCTCACCCTTTGTCCTGATGAACGCAGCGCCCTCGGAGATGCGACGCAATGCCTCGCCTAGGTTGCGGGAGCCGCATACAAACGGAATCTTGAGACCGTGCTTGTTAATGTGGTGTTCCTCGTCCGCGGGAGTCAAGACCTCCGATTCGTCGATGTAATCGACGCCGATCGCTTGAAGAATCTGGATGCGAGCGCGGGAACATGAGATGCGGACAGGACTAAACACACGTGAGTCATACCTGCGCCTCGACAAAATGCCCGATGCGGACTTTGGCCATGACAGGGATGGTGACGGCGTTGATGATGTCCTTGATCATCGCGGGGTCGCTCTGCAGTATGTGGTGAGGTGTGAGTATGAGGCGGGTGTCGAGTGAGGTACCATTCGTGAGACACCCCCTTCTGCTCTGATGTCGGCAGGAACACGCTCGAGTGCCATAACGGCGCAGGCACCTGCCTCTTCTGCGATGCGAGCCTAGTGAAGTTCGTCAGGACGACCAGGGGAGTAGGGGTGAGTCATAGACATTACCTGCTCGGCATTGACGACGTCCATGATGACGCCCCCCTAAACGTACAGTTAAGATGAAAAAAAAAAAAGGAACGGCCGTCCAGGCATGGCGAAACGCGCCTTGAGCATCTGTGCCAAACCGGACTTGACCTACGAAACGTGAGCACGGTGGGGAACACACGGGGGATTTGGGGCGTACACCAAAGGTACCCAGGCTGGTGTTTCCGCCATCACGATGGGCGGAGCGGGGAGGTGCGGCAGCAGCAGTCGCCGGAGCACCGGCTGCAGCGACGGGGCCGTTCGCGGACGTCGGGGGGACAGGGGCGGTCATGGTGGGTCAGAAGAGAAAGAGATCTATGCGGCACGGAGAAAATCGACAGGAGGATCCGTGGGTGAAAAAATAATTAAAGGAATAGTACTGTGCTTGTTCGAGTCACGATCAACCATCGACCGGACCTGCGCCGACGAGCAACTGACCACAGCGGGCTTGCGGCCATTCAGACGATCACGAACACGGCAAAGACCCGAGCGCGACAAGGTGTCTCAATCCAGTTGCCTTGAACGCAGGTACGATCCACAATCGGAAGCTGGCCTTGACGTCGGAACACGCTCATAAAGGGGCGATCGATTGGACGCAGACGGCTATTTAATGACAAGATCACTACAGATATATGGTGCAGTGAAACCCATGAGAGCCGGCAACGGGATGGATGGGTACTAAGCGGGGATGGTTGTGGCAGGGCCGTCAGAAGCCCTTGGCTGTGAGCCACGCCAAAATATCCCGCTTAAAGCGGCCGCCCGAGAGGACGATGTGCCTCTGATGGTGGACTCTGACAGCGAGGTGCTGGGCGTGCGACGAGTGTGGGTCGAACAGGGACTGTCTGAGGTCCTGGGCAAGGGACTGGGGGGGGGTGAGATAAAGCGAGGGCGGGCGGGCAAAGGCGCTCACGTCGACACGGCCGTCTACATTTCTGATATGGATGAGATAGCGTGTACCGCCGTTACGGATGTCGGAGTAGACGGGAAGGGAGCCACGCGCGTTGCGGCGGACGAAGTAGGGCTGGACGGTGGAGAGCACGTGCCTGATGGTGGACATGGAGAAAGCAAGCCAAGTCCCGTTTACGTAGCACCCGAGTCTCACCTCCACCGCATATAAGTGTCGCCATCATGTCCCCCTCCCGTCACCACCATGCCCGTCTCCTCTCCCCTCTCCCCGCTCGACAACATCCTCGCCCAGTGGTATCCCCTCCTCCCCGATCCCCCGCCCGCCCCCGCCTCTTTCCTCGCTTGTGCGCATCCGCCACTCTCTTCCGGCGCCCGCTAATCATCCCCCACAGTCCCCCCCTCTCCCTCAGACACCTGTTCCTCCAGTTCAACCGACGTCTCCTCCTCTCCCGCACCGGACACCGTCCGCGTCGTGTGCAACGTCCCTCTCCTCGCTCCCCGTCCCCTCCCCTACCATTCCCCCACATTCCTCCAGTTCGACCTCCCGGACACCGACGAGGACCTCTCCCACCCCCCGTACACCCACCGTCCCTCGAAACGGAAGCGCGACATCGACGACGACCCTGCCCTGTCGCAGTCACAATCAAAGCGTCGCCCCGGCATCCATCGCTGGAGATCTCGCCTCGTTCACCGTCCCAGGGATCACCCCTCCCCTTCCCATCGCTCTGGCAACCACCGCCCCCGCACATAGCTCCCTATATGCGCTCGCATCCTCTTTCTGTCTCACAAAGGTCTCTCCTTTTCGTCCCCGGCATCATTCTCTCACATGTGTCATGTTACAGCGTTGTTCTTGTTACACTTTTATTTAATGCCATCCCAGCGATCTGATGGTGCCGGGTGGCGACTCCCATACACGCCGCATATGTACTTGCACCATACTTTACACCATACCTTACCTGTATCATACCGAACACCACCCACATGCATCCCGCCCTCTTGGTCTTGCTGCCCTGTGAGGTTCGCCCTCTTACCACAGCCCCCATACGTCATCGGGTTCTTCTAGCGCCATTCCATTCCATTTCACCTTTGTTCCCTTCCTTTCACCACCGATGCCGTACCCCACAAAAGAAATCCTCCGCGCATTTATCTCGGTCAGTCATCCTCTTCCCTATCTCCGGTTTACCCACCCACCGCCCCATATAGCAAAACCCCCGCGCACAGTACACCTTTGACACCCGGCGCGATTCATCCACCTCCACCCTCTGTCGGGGCGGTCCAGGGGACAACCCGCAGTGTGTGACAGTAAGTAGTCGTCATCTCCGGCCGGCCGATCGGTCGCCTTACCCCTGCGTGCCACAGCTCAACTTGTCAGCTACGCAGTTGTTCGAGGCAATGCAGGCATGTTTCAACGGCGTTCCGTGTCCACCTCTGTCTCACCGGTCGGTTTCAGAATTGTGGTTTCTTCGGTGCCCTACCCCCCGATCCATCTCGGACACACATCGTCTGCAATCAAATTTCGTGTTCGCGTTAATGTATGTACTACATATTACGATCACGATCACTTGTTTTCTACACTCTCGGCATCAATTCCAAGCTGTCCATGGTGTGCCTTTTTACGATGTGCTTCCGCGAGTTCTCGGCGATGCTGCGCTGCACGCAAGTCAAGCGTGGTCATGTCGAGCTCGTGAAATGCCCGACGGCTTGCTTTGAGGCAGCGTCGGCATTCCGCTGCTGCATGAGCACGATGCGTTTCCAGTCGGTTATACTAAAAAAAACGGTATCGTGAGCTATCAATCAGCGCAACCTGATCAAACAGACTCGCCTCGCTCTCATATGCGACGCTAAACCTAGGCTTCGCCTCGTACCTGGGAATAGTTGGTAAGTACGGTTGTGTGACAACCACCTCGCTTGACGACATTGCAACAGTTTCGACAGCTGGTATTAATTGCGGCTGACACTCCATCGGGGAACCTGGGAGGCCAGGTGACTCTGCTTTCACAAGTGGTTCCCCATCTCGGTTGTCAGAACGATCCTTTCCTTTAGTAAGCAACTCCGTAGTCCACTTGGCATCCATTTCGCCATCCAAAACGGTAGCACCCTCAATGGGTCGGTCTTCTACTTGAACAGGTTCAGATCCACTCGGGCCAACTTCTCCACGAGGTTTGTCAGGGCGGTGCAGCTGACGGTCTGTTGTCTCCGGAGATTGGCGTTCTCGTGTAGGACTCAACACGGGGTGTGAATGTTCATTTGGGCTAGGACTTTCTCTACGAGGGGAGGGGCTTTTTGGTGGTCGAGGAATATCGCGGGGTGGAAGGGCATATGCCGACTCAGGCCGCGCGCGAGACAGGGGTGATGATCTACGAGACTTGCTACCCATGCTCCGGGGAGAAGTCGAGCGCCTTCCTCGAGACGGATACGATGGTGGGGCTCGGCGAGGGGGGGAATGATGTTCATGGTAATGGTCTAGCATCAGATTATGACGATGTACGTCAATACGAATAACAATAGACTCACCACGGCGCGGCGATGATGGTGCAGGACGATAACTCGGGGAAGCAGGTCGTCTATCACGTTCGCGATCCCAACTCCTTCCCCGCTCCCTGTCTCTTTCTCTTCTGTAGTCATCCCGACCGCGCCAGTCGCTTTCCCTAGAACCATATCCTCTTCGATTTGGGGTGGGGCGGTCGGGGCTGTAGTCTTTCCGGGGTAACCAGGTGTCGTCTACCCTCTGTCGTCTGTAGAATCCCCGATCCCGATCCCTGTCTATGTCTCTATCTCTGTCGCGGTCCCGATCCCAGTCTTTCCTGCGGTCGTCCCTGGAACGGGCATCATCATATCCCCGGTATTCTCTCCCATGGTAGGTATCACGAGAGCCGGCAATGTAAGTATCCCTGGGACGTTGGGGGGCAGGCGACCTGTGCCCACTGTGAGCATAGCGCGAGCGGTTCCCGCGGTCGCGGTCGCGCGCATCTCTGTCCCTATCCCTGTCGTCCCGTTGACTAGAGTACCGGTCTGGTGATGCACGCCCAGGGCCACTCGGACGTCTGTCATCGCCTGGCTCGGGCCATGCACTCGCTGTCCTCGAGAATTCGGGTTTGGCGGGGAGGTTCATGACCGGACTTGAAGTATATTGTTTTTGGAACGCCAAGTCGACTCTTGTTTGGCCCACTTTGTGACCCCCCCATTTCCACTTTGCTTGAATGGCAGCTCCCGACCTCGTCCCGCTCGCGACACTCGCCCAAATCGAACGTACACCGTCCTGCGAAGATGGCATCCCACCAGAGTTGGAAGAAGACCTCAGAGCGTTTGGCTGCAAACTCATACACGAAGCCGGCGTCCTTCTTAAACAGTGCGTGGCTGGACTACCCGCCATCGGTTACCCATGACGCCCCGCTCGTCCTAGGAAGCAGGTGGCTGTCGCCACCGCTCAGATCCTATACCAGCGTTTCTGGTATACCTCCTCGATGAAGCAGTTTAGCATAGGGGTCAGGCAACGCTCTTCCCTCTCGCCCTTTGATCTTCACAGAACCCTCCCTCCGCTGACAGGACATGGGCATGGGCGCACTCTATCTCGCCTCGAAACTCGAAGAGTGCCCGCTTCGGATCCGTGACCTCATCAACATCTACGACCTCCTGCTCCAACGCAACACCCACGCGCTCACGCCGCCCACCGCGCGAAAGAACGCGGAGCAATTCAAATATGCACCCATGTCGTATTTCAGCAACACTTTCTACGACCTCAAAGACGCCATCGTCGTCGCCGAAATGCAGATCCTCAAGCGTCTCGGGTTCAATGTCCACGTCGTGTTGCCCTATGGCACGCTCATTAATTACCTCCGCGTGCTCGGCCTCATGAATCACAAGGACGCGAGCGCAAAGGCGTGGGGTTACTTGAATGACGCGTGCGTGATTTGACTGGCACTTTTGGAGCCTTGATGCGAGCACGTGTCTAGATTGCAAACGCCAGCCTATGCACTGTATGCCGTACCAACCATCGTCAGTGCTGCGATCCTCCTTGCTGTCCGCCACCTGGATATCCCGTTGCCCTCCACGCCACCCAACTGCTGGTGGGATTTATTCGATGCTCCCTGGGATGATGTGTGGAGCGTGTGTGGGCAGGTCATGCGGCTCTATAGGGATCGCACGCCGGAGGAACGTCACAGGGTGACGAGCATGGTAAACAAGAAGGAGGTGCGAAAATGGCTTGAAGAAAATAACCACCCGAGCTAGCTCTCGTCGTCGGATGGTTTCATGTGTAACGTAGGGACCAAGAGACGTTTTTCATTGTTTTTGTTCGACAGACCTCTGTGACCTATGTCATCAACATTTAGCAGGCGGCAAAAGGGAGAAAAAAATAGTCTCTCTGGCGGGGAGTCGAACCCCGCTCTCCCGCGACCATCGCATGACAGGCGGGTGTACTATCCGATATACTACCAGAGACCATATCTAGGCTAACAAGATATCCCTATATATCAGTAAACCATAAAATACGACGTTGAAGCGAATGTCAAGTTCTGGTGAGTGCCATTTATTCACGGACACTTGTTCCCCGCATCGTGTCAGGCCTGTTTAACGTCTGTTTGTCAATCTCGGAAATTTCAGTCATGTTATTCCTTCCTGTGGCGCACTGATTCTTTGAGCTCGAGAATGTTCGGCGAAGCATTCGGGATAGACTTGCTCTTCCTTATCAGGTGGTTTTTTCAATGCCCATCGCGATCGAGGAAAAAAAATTCAAGTTCATGCACCACAATGGTAACTATGTATGTGTTTGAGATCATCTGATGTCAAGAGATCCAGGGATCTCAGAGAGCCCGTCCGACGGTCCATCGCTGTGGCTATGCACCTCGTTTGATCGAGCCTGCAGGTCGGTTGACTCTAGCTTGGTAGCTGCCCCGATGGTAGTCAACATAGACGACGAGATGTGTGCGTCCTTGGACGTCTTGTGAAAGCTGTTGTTATTGCACCGTGATCTGGGCGCAACGATCTGCGGAAATTGCTACACGTTCCCGCCCTCTGCCAGCTTCGGGTGTCACTCCGCCGTGGCACCTGCCGAGTTCGGATGGGCATTATCATTGGCCTGAGCTGACATCGGAGGTACGCGTCTCCCGCAGACTCGTCTTGTTGCCGCCAGTCTTCTCAAAGAAACGGTCTCGTTTCGAACTGTACAAATTCTGGTTTTGTACATTCATCAGGCATTGGCACGAAGCCGTGCGCCTCTCTCCCGAGGGAAGCTTGTTGCTAGGCGTCGTTCCCCACGCAAATATCGGCGAGTTGCACTCGATGTTTTGAGTCTCCACCGTTCCTATACTTACTTTTATCCCCACAGATGGCCGATCGGTGTTACCAACGTCCCCGCATCACCTTCCCGAGTGTCGATGGCAAGGCATTCGGTTTCTCGTGTTGTGCAGGTTGTTCCACATTTTCACGCGGATCCGAAAGATTGGTATAGACATGCTATGCTGACCGATCTTTTGCACTCGACGTGTTCGCGTCCACGTCATCTTCTCCAATCGGGGCCGTCGGACACTCCACTTCTAATGAACGCGGAGCGCATAAAGGATAACACACAAGTTTAAAGTTTGCTGATTCATGGTCGAATCCGCCTATGGAATAATTATATGGGAAAAATACTCCAGACCGCAGCGATGACCAGGGAGTCGGAAAGGTCCGACCTTATGGCGGCCCGCACAAGCAGCATGAACGACACCCGAGGTAGTCATGTAGGTCAAATGCAACAGAACATCAACATGTGGAGCGGCGTAGCGCATCCCCATTCCTGTCTAGGTAGATTGCTTACCTGGTGGAGTGCGGACTTGGCAAGTCTGAGCAAGGCAGTGATCTCAGAAAAATATGTACATAAATACACACTCCAAGTTGGTGCGTCATCACGAGCTGTCCGTAATATCGCCGATGCATGATGAGTAACCCGGTCCAATGCCACTGTATTCAGACGGCTAACGACGCATCACCATTGTTCATACGGCCTTAATCGCTCAAAATAGCCTGTACCACATTCAACACTTTCAGCTGCCTCAAATCCGTATAGGTCTACCCATCATCCATCAGCCCGTTCACATCACGTCATGTATAGACAATCACACGAACCTGACCACAGCCCACAAAGATGATGGGCTGTCCTGTGACATATGTCATGGAAAGCGCAGCACCAACCTAGACACACATCAGTGGCGGTCACCCTGGATTCATGTGCTATCCCCGCACCTTGTCATCGACGGTGTCCCACTTGGTAATCACCATGCCGTCAATACCACGGCTCTTGCCCATAGAAGCGGCAGAGAAATCACGCAATGAACGGTCGAATTTGGTCAGCTGGTCGACGGCTTCATTACCTACCAAGGCCTCTCCAACAAAGAGGACCTTGTCTGGATTGTTGACGGCGACGAGCTACGAAGTCTACGTGTTATGGCACAGGCGGCCCAGAAAGAGGTTAGAGGTACCTTGGCCAACGCCCTCATGAGCGGCTATATGCATGTCAAGTATGAGAGCTTCGAAACGAAGGAGGCATCGAAGAGCAAAGGCCATACCTCATTATCCTGCATACGTCCAGCTGTGTCGATGAGTACTACATCGAAATCATTGTCTTTCGCTATGCTGGAGGTCAGCTCAGTAGAAGCCTCGTTGGAGAAACCGACCGTGTGCAATCGCTTCCTTCGCAATCCCTGCGGCGTCCTTTCCGTACCCTTTCTCGTAGAGCTCCACGCGGCCTTTGCTATTGGTAGCGCCGTCAACTCTCAACATGCTCAGGTTGCGCACGTGAACTCGGAGTTGCTCAACAGCACCACTCCTACAAACAACCTAGTTGAAAAGGGGGAACGAAAGGATGTATGGTAACGCATATACTCGCCGGAAAGTGTCGCAAGCAGCGATCAAGACGCGCAAGCCGTTTTGGATGAGCCAGAAGCAAACTTTGGACAGGTTGGTACTCTTGCCGACGCCATTGACTCCAACAAACACAATACTGTACGGAGTTCGTTGCTGGGAGGAGGTGAGTGGTGAAGTGAGCTTCGACCGTATGGACAACAATAGATCAGTGGAGGTCTTGGGTGTGAGGATTCTTGTCAACGAAGTCGACAATGCCGTGCGGACGGCATTGTTCGTTGCTAAAGATAAATTCAGGGCAACGGTATCCTATGCGCCAGAACACATACTTTGGAAACCGCCAACCTTTTGGCCGATGAGGCTCTCACCGACACCCTCACACACCTTGTCCGCGACTTCTTTCGCGACATTCTTCTTCATGAGATGCTGCTTCATACCTTCCAGTACAGGCTTCAAGTCGTGCTCGGTCAGCACCTTCGACCCCGTCAGACGCGCAAAAAGGGAACCTAATGAACCCAGAGAGGTCGCTGACTGCTTTGATGCGTCCGATCGAAGTGCTCGCGCAATCACATCGTTTGTCTCATCTTCTTTTGAACCAAAGTCCCAGTCCTTGACCTCATACATTCCATCCTTGGTTCTTGTTCCCAAAGAGGTCTCGTCGACGAGACTTTGCAAGTCCAGAATCGAACGCCCGTTGGCGCCAGAATCTGCTTTATCATGACTAAAGTCCAGCGATGCCATGTCGGATTCGCTGGGCGTCTCGTCACCCCACTTTCGCCCTGCTTTTGTTTTCGTTTTTCGCTTGGTGGATTCGTTGCTAGATGAAGGAAATGAGATGGTGTGACGATCGAATTTGAAGGGCTCACTCTGACGTAGGGACGCTGTCTCGTCCGCTCCCCGACTCGACGCGCGATATCCCCCTGCCACCGCGCCTGCCTCCACGACCGCGCAACCTCTCTTTGAGTGCCTGGACACTTCTCGCAATCTGTTGCTCGTCCTGAGGGACATCCGGGGACTCGGAGGGCACTGTGAGGCAGAAGTACGTAGGAAGCAAGGAAAGGAACAGAGCAAGAACGCACGTGTACTGAGATCGTCTAGAGGGGAGTTTGGAGCGCTCTGGTCGACGTGAGCGACAGGCCTGAATCGGGACTTGCGTTCCTACGTAACGTATGAATACACTGTCGAGCGCCAAGATTGCCTCCATTACCTGTGCAGCCTTTTCTTCGATACCCTTAAGCAACTTGTCAAATACCTTATCCCAACCCTCGAACGCCTTGACGAAATTCCAAGGGGTAGATGGATCCCGCGCAGAGGAAGACTGTTTACCGCTATTGATGGCATGCAGGGAGGCGACAAAGGTAGCGAGAAAGGGTTCAAAGAGTTTGATAAAGAGTGCTTTCATGGCTGTAAGGAGGTCATCGACATAGGTGAGTTGCAGGATGCGCTGGTACGCAACCTGTGGAGGGGTCAAGACCGGGGTCGCGGGGCTGGACGAGCACGTACGACAAAGATGAGCTCGAGGTCGTTTACGAACGTCCATTTTACTGCGTAGCCGTCCTTTTCGTATTTTTCTTCGGCGGTTCGGCCCTCGATGAGTGCTTCTCGGATGAGGGAGTTGACCGGCGATGCGGCGGAGGAAGCGACATGAGACGCCTCTGGGGTAAAGGAACGCGACCAGAGCACAACACCGCCTGGAATCAAAGCTCGGACCAAGGCCTTGGACGCGCTGCAGCTGGGAACGTACCTTTGTGCGAAATGGAGCAGTGGTCCAACATGTCTTATACACTCAAGACAGCCTACACGACTCTACCACACAAGTCGATTATGTAATCGGCATTGCAATGCATAGGTCAGTACAATGTACAGATTCCAAACTACACTTGTTCACTTATTTTCACCTAGTCTGGTTGGCGACGAAGGGGTTGTAACGATGTCGGCGAGTGCGAGAGTTGCAAGGGCTGCGGGGATGGTTCGCCCAGCGAAAAGCGTGGTGCGAATTGAAGCACAGAATCCGTACGGGGCGGGGACTGGCGCAATGGCGACAACTCGCCCGAGACAATCTCCGTTTCGCTCCCCCAGAGCTCCCTCCTACTCCCGACACTCGTACTTGGATTGTGTTGTGTGACACACGGCTCGTTGGCTTGTTGTGAAGAAAATCTCTGAGGACGGAGCGGCTTGTCGACGCTTGGTCTCTGGGATGGGTTGTCTGTCATCATCATTTCGTCTGGGAATTTCATGTCTTGCATCGGTGGACTGGTATAATACGAGTTTTGCAAGAACGGGAGCGGGACAGCGGGGGGGTAATGTGCGTGTCCACTGCCCTTTTCGGGCAATGCGGGCGTGTACTCGGCGCCCGAATCGAGACGAAGGACGGGGGCGACACCGTCCCTGAGGGAGTTCATGAACTCGGACGAAGGTGGTGTGCGCTTGCGCTTGCGCACCCGCAGGTAGAGGAGAATGGCCAGGACGACCAATACGAGAAACACGACACCTCCGACGACGCTTCCGGCAATCGTGCCTGCATTGGACGTGGAAGACACGGCCGTATCGACGGACGGCGACGTGGAGGTTGCATTCAGTGTGCTGGTTTGCGCAGAGGTGGAGGTAGTAGGATCGGGGGAGACCGTTGGTGATGTCGATGTCGCCGATGTAGAACTGCCGGTTGAACATATCGTGACCGTACCAGAAATGGTGGCGCAAGGGGAGGAGTACGATGTGGCCTGCGCGGACGTGCTCCCTGAGGTGCAGGAAGGGTTGCCTCGACAAAATTGGCGTTTCTGGCGAGGGGTCAGCAGCACACCCGGCCAAGTTCGCGACTACGCACTCACGACCTGCGTGCTCTTACGACTGGACATCGAGATGGTGGGGGATATAGAAGAGAAGGGCCCACCGGCTATTTTCCGCCCTGGAATCTGCGCTTTGATGGTGGAAACACTAAAATGTCCATCAGTGCATTGCCTCACGCGTTCATGCGACCGCTCTTCTCCTTTCCACGTCCTTTAACCGCCCGACCAAGAATGCGTGTCGTGCCCGTGCCCGTCAGGCAGGATAACTATGCGTACTTGATCATCGACGAACCGTCGAGCAAGGCCGCCGCCGTCGACCCGTATGACGTCCCAAAAGTGCAGGCCGCCGCAGATCGACTAGGGGTCTCAATTATTGCCGCAATCACGACACACCATCACAACGATCATAGCGGCGGGAACGAGGTCTGTTCCCACTTGCTTCATGCTTCCCATCATCATCTCACCACCCGTACCCGGCGACTAGAATTTTGTGAGTGCGATGCACTGGTCTCATATGTCCACATGATGTCACGCTTTACGTTCCAGGCCGCCAAGTACCCCGGCGCACCCATCTACGGCGGGAGCACCAGGGTGCCTGCTCTGTCGAAGCTTGTCAAGGACAAGGACGCGTTTGTGATTGGAGAGCATATTCACGTCACGTATGCCGTCCATGCTTGCGCTGCAGTGCGAGTGCTGATCCTCGAACAGATGTCTGGCAACGCCGTGCCACACACAGGACTCGATTTGTTACTATATCACTGACTCGTCCAACAAGTCCCAGGGCGGTGGCGTCTTCACAGGTGACACCCTTTTCCAAGGTAAGCGAAATGTCCGTTCCGCGTCGTACACGACCTTGACACACACAAGGGGGTTGTGGCCGTTTCTTTGAGGGCGATGGCGAACAGATGCATGCCGCGCTCTCGTACTTGGGAACGTTGCCCGACGAGACGGTCGTTTACAATGGTCACGAGTACACTGCAGGGAGCGTCGCGTTTGGGAAATCAGTTGATCCCACCAACCCAGGACTAGCTCGCCTTGGCAAGCTTGTAGAGGAAAACAAGATAACGACGGGGTTGTCTACTATCGGGGATGAAAAGGAATGGAACGTATTCATGCGCCTGGACAGCGAGGCGGTCGGGTGAGTGGGTGGCTCACACTGAATGGACGATGGATCAACTCGATTTGCAGGACCGCTACGGGCGTGACGGGCGAATCTGCCATCATGGATAGGCTTCGCGAAATGAAGAACTCGTTCAGAGGGTGAGACGCGTCAGATGCGCTGCCAAGGGGTGAATGTCGGGTTGACGATCGACAGGCGCCTGTAGTCTATGGTTTTGTCGCGAACGATGGGGAGAAATTCACTAAGATGGGGCTAAGCAATCGAGCAGATACAAGCGCGTTAAGTAGAGGAGTGGTAAGACGTAAGAACAGGGGCGGTCCATGAGCATCGCTCGTATCGTAGATGGACGGCCAACGGTTTAGCTCATACCGACGAGTTTTAAAACGGCGGAACGGGCGTATGGGATGTAAGACAGACAGTACCAGGTGTATGCGAGGTACTCGATGATGACGAATACTGCGGGACAGATCAGACGGGGTGAAGCTGTGCTGACGGGACTTACCGAGGCAGAGGACCTGGGACGGGGGTGAGCGACAAGACACGGGGGGCGGAGAGGGGACAGACCTCGTTGCCAATGACAAAGGCGCCGATGAAGACGAGACCGATGGACGCGAGGAACACGACAGTCGCGAGGAGCCGGACGGGCTTGAACATCTTTTTCGGGGGTCAGACAGGGGGGAGGTGAGAGAGGCGGGATTACCATTTTGATCTGGGCCCCAAACTGCGACGGCGGCGGTGAGCGCGGGGGAGGAGACGGGGACAGGTCGGCTTACCCCGAGGAGAAAGCCCGTGCCGGCGAGGGAGACGAGGATGCCGACGGTGTAGAGGACTGGGACGGATGAGCGGCGAGACGGCAGGGGGAGCGGGAGACACACCTGCGAAGCTGCCGAGCTGGCCCAGGAAGAGGAGGATGCTGCCGAGGATGCTGAGCACGAAGCCGACGAGGAGCCTGTGGGGTGGGGGGTGAGCAGCGGCACGGCGGGGGAGGATGCGACGGACGAGCCGACGAAGCCATAGAGCCTCTGGGTGCGGGTGAGGCCGAGGAAGCCGAAGGCGGAGTCGCCCTCGAAGACCTGCGTGTCGGGGACGGCAGACTCGAGGTTGAGCCAGCCTTTGGACGGCATCGTGGCGGGCTGTCAATGGGGTGCGATGTGGCGGTGCCGCATGCCTCGTGTGGCCAGCGAGGGCACGTGTGGGCGTTGTCCCTCACCCCCATCGTCGCAGCGATGGACTACTCGAGCGCGACTCCCGCCCAGCCATCGTCCCCGTCCCGCATCGACGCCCTCTTCCAGTCCATCCACATCCCCCCCTCCAACCCCCAGGGGAACAACTCCGCC
>JBBPNQ010000025.1:0-58905 GCA_038090975.1 Boletellus pseudochrysenteroides
CGCCCCCTCCCACCTTCCTCTGCCCGTTTATCGAACGCGACAGCATTCCTCCGTCCTCGGACATCTTTGCCGCAGTAACGCCGCCTACCTCCATCCCGTCCGGCTCTACATCATCCCCCACACCTACACAACAGGCACAACCCTTTCAACCTCAGGCGATCGCAGACAGATATGTCGAGGGATCCGACAGTCTCTGGCGCAAAACCAACGCGTGGACATTGTACGGCTCAACGGTCAGTGCGGTCCCAACTTGGCAGCCCGTCCATCCCAACATGTTTTTCCACAGTGTTGCTCCAGTTCGACCACACCGACCGCTTCCGGCATACAATCTTCCCCTCAAACGCCCATGCCCACTTCCACGCCTTCCGCCACTACAGCGGTGTTCGACACCTCCGCCCTACCTGCGGGCTGGGATGGCACATCCAACACCAGCGAATCGACCATCATTCTCGCTCTAGCCATCGTCTTGGCCGGCTCTATATGCGTTTTCATTCTCGGCTGTCTTGTCTGGAGAAGGCGGAAGAAAAGGACGAGGGATATAGAGCGCAAGCTTGGGCAAAAGCACTCTGCTGAGGACGATTCCCAGGACAACGTGCAGGAAAAAGGGGCTCGGGGCAAGATGCGGATGTGGGCAAAAGCGAGTGCCCGTTGGAAATCCAATATTCGTCAATCAGCGCGCAGACGGAGAAAAAAACCCTTGGGCTCTTCCATAGTCAACCGACCGACATCTCCGACCTATTGCGACTCACAAGCGTCTGTCGTTGCTCCGTCTGCTCCCTCTCGTCGGGGTTCGTTCGTAGCCGAGGAGCCAGACCCCCCGAGATCGGAAGCTGTTCTGTGTCCCGACGATGGCTTGACCAGACCACCTGACGTCCAGTGCGATTCCCCTCGCCCCATATCGCCTCCCACCTATGGAGCGTCATTTATTCCCAGATTTTCCTATCTACCTCCTAGCTCCGCCGTATCTAATCCGAGTTCGACTCCTCCACCTGATCGTCCGCATTCAGCCCAGCGCAGTGATCAGTCTTCCTTTGTAGCGGACGAGCTACTTCCCTACATTCCTCGAAGTGACGGCCATGTTGCCACCGATGACAAAGAGCAAATTGCCATCAGGCAGAAGTTGGCAAGTTCTCCGCCGATCGTACTTGATGTGGCGAGTGCAAGCACGATGCAAGCAATTTCTGCACCTGAATGGCACGAGGTAGAGGACGACCTGGAGAACCTGGGTGTGGACTTGAGCGAAGTGCCCATGTCTTTCCACAATTTTGGTTTACCCCCCTCCTTTCCCCCACCTCCTTCCAAAGCCGACGTACCTTTAGGGTACCTGGATGATCGCCCTCTCCGCTATGGAGAGAGAGACGGCATCCTAGCTTCTCTTCCCATTCCTGGGCCGTCAGCGTCTTCATTCGGAGCTTCCCCGAGTGCACCTCCCATCGATTACCCTGGTTTAGAGCCCTCTGCGCCTTCCCTGGAAGGTGAAGATGATTTTTTTCAAGATTGGGACGGGGCGTCATCTTACACCCCCGAGGCCCCCACCTCGGCGGGTCAGAACTCTACTCCCACAGAATCATCCCTACCGCCAACTGTATCTTGTACATCGCACGCTTCCCTCCCACCTACACAGGCGTCTACTGCCAGGGATAGTATACTCCCTCGATATTACCCTTGAGGTTTTTATAGGCTCGGGACAATGTTAATGGACTTGCGCACTCATGTACAAGTACCAACACAATATCACTAATTTTCTTGCGGATTGGATTGAGTCGATAAGTCACGTGAAATTCTCCTTGTCTTCGTGGTCATCGCCATCACGGTCATGGGCAAGTCTCAAAAGAAACGGACGATGCGCAGGCACAACCCGATGAGGGTCCCAGACTCACATCTACCTCAAGGTCTTGCCTTTGCCGAGTCTGCCTCCACAAAAAAAGAGGCCATTTTACCGATCATTCAAAAGGTATGTGTTCCGTGTTCAAGAGATCTTCATCCGGTTCAGTCACGCGACACAGATGGAGAGCCCCGACGAATCTGAACGCAAATGGGCCTGTGTCGCAGTGTCGAGCCTCATACAAAATGATCCATCTACCCGGAGGTTACTGCAAGGCAAAAATGTGGTGGGAGCCTTGATCACACGCCTGTCAGACAGTGAAGAAGAAGTGTGGATCGAAGCTGCTGGCGCTCTACGGTGTGCCAGGCCGGTTCTCTTTCGGCGATCTTTGACCCTTTATACTCTAGAAATCTTTGTGTCGATGGGGGATATGACATCTGCGCGGAGATGTATAATAAAAACATCCTTGCTCCGCTCAGGACGTTTGTGCCCAAGGTATGTGCGTGGCATCCTTCAAGATCCCCCCCCACCTTATCAGATTCTATGGTTTCTCGGTAAGATATCCACGGCACTTGCTCAATTCCTTGAATCTCCCAGAAATGCTCCAGAGAACGCGAAAAAGGTGGTGTACGAGTTTGCTGACAATGTGATCACTATTTTGTGGTGCCTGTCGTGAGTACTTTTAGTACTCCCGAAGTATTATTCTTATCTTAGGATGATCAGGGAGACTTCGAACAAGGCTCTCAATGCCATCAACCAGATCAATCTTATTCAGTTCTTGATGTCTTTCTTGCCCTCCCGTGACAGGTTGCCCATATCCACTGTAGTTGCAGCAGGTGATCCTCTCACCAACTCCTTGATCTTCCGCCAAACTAACCAGTCCCATGCAGCCCAAAGTCTATATGTTCTCACAGACGACAATCAGACAGCAATAGACGATGTTCGCTCTGATGCTGGCTGTACCTCGTGTCTGCTGGATATCGTGCGCGAACATGACCCCAAAGGAAAATCAAAAGATCTTCCCAGGGATCGTTCCGAGATTCTTAAAGTCTTATGCTGCGGTGAGATCCTTCGCATCGAGATGCAGCATATTATAGTTCAACGTTCAACCTGTGAGCAGGCATCATCAGCAATGTGTCACCACTGCCACCACCCAGCGTCGCCTCCACCCTCGACGTCAATAACGATCTTTTACTTCCTGTTCTGCGGCCTGTTATTTCTTCAGCGTCCTTGGATGAAGTGGTGCAACAAATTCAAGAGCTTGTGACCCGACAGGTTAGTTATATGTGAAACAACAGATCATCCCTGAATCTTCGCCCAAGGCAAACGACCCGCCGCCCATCGAGAGATTATCTCTAAAGAATACACCAAAGTCGGATCACAAGTCACAGATTGAGCTAGATCTGGAACGGTTAGAAAACAGACTTAGAACAGTCCAGCTCGCTCTTGAGATCTTGACAGGAGCATGTGCAACACTACCGGATCCGGTCTCGGACATCTCGACAGATGACAATGGTGGAGATCTGGAAGGTGTGGAGACTTCAACTTCCGTCCGACAACTGAATGACCCTTTCAGACGAGGACGTGGAGATGGGAGATGACATGTCAGAAGGCATACCACTACACGAATACACACGTCCACGTGAAGATACGAAGCAATCCTCTACGGTCCACCTTCCTGAGCTAGTACAACCTCTTTTAGCTTTGGTTCAACCAACGATGCTTTCTTTCTCGTCTCCGTCAAGCCCATCAATTCATCCTCCGACAACTTCTGCACTCAGTGCCATCCACGTGAACGCTTTCGAATGTCTCAATAATATATTCCTTTCGCTTTCTGCCTCTCCGAATGTAGAGCTCGCTGCGGACGAAACCGCCGGACGTGGCATTTGGTCTGGGATATGGGCAGTACTGTCTAAAGTTGGACTTGACATCGCTCCAGGGCAGGAACGCAAGCGAGAAATCTGGGACATTGCCGTTGGGGTTCTTTGGGGCATCGGGAACATTTGGAAAGGCAAATTAGTGAGCGATCTAGTTCAACGTACACGACCGATTCCAACCATTACCTAGATTCCAACCGACCAGCAAGCCCAAATCTTGATGAGTGTTTGCGACTCGAGTACGGAAGCCCGGCTGCAGGTGAAATGTATTGGTGCGTTAGGATGCCTGGCACAATATCCCAACTCCATAGAGGCAAATCGAGTACGTTGCTTGGTTCACTGTATGTCGAATTGTCCGATCCACGTTGTCCGTAGGTGATATCTAGCTATCTAATCTCCATCTTACCGACTGCGACCACGCCATCAACTAAAGGCACTGAACCGCTCCTCCAGGCAGTCTCTGCTCTGATTGATATCTATTCGGACGAGAGACTTGCGTACGACATCAATTTTAGGAATGGTAGGTTCCTCGATCACCTCGTGGAGAGTGTCGATGGAGTGAGGATATTGGTGAGGGCAATTGATCGCCGAAAGGAACGAGATCTGAGGCTGAGAGGGGAGGAAGTACGAGATAACCTGGTAGCATTTATAGAGTACAGAAGAGCACTTTGATTTGATATCCCCGTGCATGTTGATCGCCTTGTCGCGGCGGACTCTACGGCGATCGCTCTAGCGGTTGCATATCCGAAAACGGAAAACGTGATCCGAAATTGGATGCGAGGTAGATGGTCCGTGCGCGATGACGAGGAATATAAAAGCGGGGGTTGGACAGGTTGAATCCTCATACTTACCTTGATGGCGCATGCCCTTTCACGTACCTGGGTGTGCGGGCAGTGGGGACCTTCCATAGCACGGCGACCTTGTCCATACAGAGGGTAACTTCGGCTTGTATGGGCTTCGGCTCATGCACTGTCTCAATATTTTCCTGTCCTGCCATGGCCACTCTGGCTGGGCAGGCCATCTTTTTTTTTGGTTCCCACACTGTCCTAACCCTAACCCTAGTGTATCTAATGTATCTTATTTGACTTGGCATTGAGATACACAAGAAAACTGGTTATAACATTGTGCTACATACATCCTCAGTCAATTGTTTAATAAATCCTGCCCAGACTTCAACCTCTAGTGGTGGATGCCAAGTATCAGTCATCTGGGATGACATGGGTGCTCTAAGTCAAAAGCATGAAATACTCAGCGCCTGTGAAAGACTAGGTGCATTTCGAAAGAAACGATCTACCTTGTTGCAGTCAAACGGATCCATGCCTGCAGCTACTCGGCTGCCTGCAATCAAAGCACTCCAGTCGATAGTATCCCATTTGTGGGTGCCTGCTAGTTTTTGCTCTTGGTGGATAGACCTCGCGGTGATCATACGTTGGTGAGCCACATCCACCGCCGGCATCGGACAGTTGAGTTCAGCGGTGAGGCGGCGAATGTGCCTGATCAGGAACGTCAGCATCGGAAAATGCAGTCAAGCACCACCACTAGCATTGAATCTTTGATTCCTCCGTCAATAGCAAAGCCGTTGGAGCCATCAAAGTGATCGTTCACCATGCGCTCACCGTACGTGATCAAACTAGAGCCCTCTGAGCCGGGCCGATCAACTCTCAAAGGAACTCGATGCCTACCCAGGAGCAGGCATTATATCTACATCGTTTAATCAGATATCGTACACAAACCCTCGACAGACATACCTTTGACAAGGCCATACACGGCGTGGGCTCCAATCCCTGACTTTTCACCGAGGGTTAATGTTTCAGCGAGCAGCTCATTGGCGCCCATGATCATGCCATTTCCGATCAATTTGAGAGTAGGGGCTGAAGAACAGTGGATAAGGGAGTGACAGCAAATATTGTGACGACCCACCTTTCTCGATGTTGCCGCCAAGGTCGATCACCTTCCTGCCCACGCCCGGGACCATGAGATATGCCACCTCTTTCTTGGATCGGTAGTCACCGCTCATTGTGATCAAGAGCTTCCCGGTATCCGCTGCTGTGGGAGCTCCAAAGACCGGAGATGCTACAAATCTGCAGTGCGCAAAACTGGATACAAGTTTCTCGATATCCACTGATATTTTGTTATTAGCATTTGTCCAGTGGCCTATAGGAGGATACTTGCCAGCGAGCGTAGGATAGATCTTTCGCGGATCAGATGGCTGAAAGTAGAGATCTGGGATAGACTCACAGTACTGGTATCGACGAAAATCTTTGGTTTGGTGGGTGGGGTTTCCTAGTGAAGTAAGATACTGCTTGCTTGACTACGACAGAAGGAAAATAAACATACCGAAAGTGCCTTTGCGAACTCATTGTACACGCTCTGCACGGCAGCATCGTCGGCAAGATTGGTAAAGATAACATCACATTCGGTAGCCAACTCAGCTGGGCTCGAAGCGACCTTGGCAATCGATGAGCCGACCTGGTCCACAAATTTCTGTGCCTTGGACAAGGTGCGGTTATACAATAGGACGGGGGTCGTGTTTGATTGCGATTGACGGGATGTGGCGATATTACGAGCCATGAGGTAGCCCATGGCACCAAGACCATACCATCCGATCTTGAAGGGATGAGGTTTTGGGGTGGTAGGGCGGGAGAAGGGAACTTCAGAATGCATGGTGGAGAGCCTCGGAATGTCTGACATGCGGGCGTCCAATACAAATGTGTGTACAGTATGTAAAAGCCAGCTGAGGTAGGGAGCTAAAAAAATCTGATGTGAGATGTGAATGTAGTAAGAAAAGAAAATCACTCACAGAGTCCCGTGGTAGTCGTCCACCTTTGAGACGGTGACTCTGGGTACAGACGTCCGCGTCATTATCGACACCCGCATGGCCACGTGCCCCGAGGTCACGGCTCACGTGATTCCCTCCCTCCTCCTGCGGTCGCCGTAATTACTACCAAGGCATCAATCATTGGAGCCGCGTTGGTCTGCTCTGTTGGTTGGCCCTACCTGCACCCAACCACACCATGCAGCAGCAGGCCTATCCCATCGAGCACAAAGGCACTTTGCTTCCAGGTCAGACAATCTCTGTAAACAAATACACGGTCCAGGTAGAGAGGTACCTCAGCCAAGGTCCTCGCCAATCTCACCTTGCTGTCCCATTGTCTGAACACTCTTCTTCAGGTGGTTTCTCCCATGTCTATCTCGTGAGGACTGCGACACCCGTGTATAACACGACACATCATGTCCTCAAGCGCATTGCCGTTCCGAACGAAGTGATGCTCACCGAGGTCAAGAAAGAGGTCGACATCATGGTATGCAGTATGATTTCCAACCTCATGTTATTGTTTCACACCATGATATCAGAGGATCCTGAAAGGGCATCCCAACATCGTTCACCTCGTTGATGCCGCATGGCATAGGATGTCCAACGGCCAGTACGAGGTTTTTATTCTCATGGAATATTGTCCAGGTACCTATTGTCCAGTTTTATCTCTGGAGGTCTCATTTCAAAAAACTCTAGGCGGAGGTATTATCGACATGATGAACAGGCGTCTCAGGGAACGTCTCACAGAAGCAGAGATCCTCCAGATCTTTGTTGACGTCCTTGAAGGAGTCGCAGCCATGCACAACCTACGACCGGCCCTACTACACCGCGACCTCAAAGTAGAAAACATCCTCCAACCATCTGGTACTTCCTTCAAATTGTGCGATTTTGGATCGGCAACGCCAGTTGCACCCCGGCCTCCGTCTACAACACAGGAGATTAGGGCGCTTGAGGCTGATCTTAATCGCCACACAACTCTCCAGTACAGGCCTCCTGAGATGATAGATCCACATCTTCGCCGTCCCATTGATGAAAAATCAGATGTCTGGGCTTTGGGGGTGTTGCTCTACAAGCTCTGCTACTACACAACTCCATTCGAGGAGCACGGTCCTTTGGCCATCTTGAACGTACAATACCGGATTCCCCCATATCCTTTGTACTCCCCTCAGATGATTGGCTTGATTAGTACGTTGGTCCGTTTGCCCGTCTGGCCTCGACTAATTTCTCCATGCAATGTAGTGTTGATGCTCCGTGAGCATGGCACTCAACGCCCATCTGCGTTCGAGCTTCTAGCTCAGGTTCATCGCATGCGCGGTACCAAATCACGCTTCACGTACCATATCGTGCCACAACAATCTTTCTCACCCCGAGTCCCCCAATCCCAGTCTTCCACCCAACTTGATGATCTGGTGTCGTACCGCCCATCATCCTCGGTCACCACGCAACGGCCACCACAAGCGAAAAATACGGGTATCCAAGCAAGAGACAAGGTGTTAGAAGCTATCGCCCCTATGCGACGCGGACGTCCGTCTTCCTCTCAGCCTGTTGTGTCAGACGTATCGAAACCCCCTAGTCCGATAAGAATACCACCGGAAGCAACGAAGCCCCCAAAAGCTGATTTGTTAGACGACCACTTTGGTGCGGAAGAAGACAATGCGTGGAGAGTCATGAAGAACAGTGCAGCGAGTGATGAAAATATCAAAGCCCCCAGTTCTAGTAGTGCCGCGATGTCAGCGTGGAAACCAAAGAGCGGCGTGCGGGGTGAACCGGATGCTACTTGGAGTGTCGAATCGCTTACTTCAAAGGTGACCGATAGCAACGTACGTTCACCCAACAGTGCCTTTGGGGACAACTTTGCGGAGAACCTATGGAACGCATATGATAGTAACAGGGCAGGCTCCGGTACGGCTCCGTCGAAGATTGCACCTCCTCCAGAGGGGTCCCGGACCACGAGGCTTATCATTACTAAGGGAAAGGATGCCTTTGAGGGTCTGGGCTTGACATCTCCCACACCCCCCGCACCTACCTTGGGTGAAGCACGCAAGCTGAGGACTGGGCTGGCGTCGGTAAATGCCTACAACCGTCCCACTGCTCCACATAGCCCCTCGTCGACAGCAACAAAGCCGAAGTCTATCACTGCTAGCATAAAGCCTACACCCTCACCTCGCCCATCACTCTCACATGCGAGCTCACCATGGAGGACTGGTTCTGCTATTCAGCCTATATCGAGCTCGGTCCCCTCAGCCACCCCAGCGTTTCCTCAGATTGGTGATTTTCTTGCAGAGACACGGTTCCCGTCCCTAGAAGAGTTAGATGCAACCATGGTCTACTCGAAGAAACCCACCCGTTATACCACACAACCGGAACTGAATCTCGGGAACCAGAACATAATTGATCTATCAATCCCTTCAACCTCTTCGATACCCCTCCGCCCACAGCCTCAGCGTTCTGTTGCGATCTCTACGGTGGTACAAGGCACTACTCGTTCCGAACAAGTCACGGGGACTCCAGTTTGTGAGGCGGGGGAATCGTCGAGGGTTTTAGCAAGTTCGGAGATCGGAGAAGGCATCCCACCAGTGAAACGTCCTAGCGGTCGTCCACCATCACGGTCATCGTTATCTATGAAGCAGGTGGTCAACGTTTCCTCCAAATCCTTGGAGACACAAGACTTGCTTGATTTGGCTGGTGACCCGACCAGTACTTTCTTGGCACCACAGAAGACGCACGATCACAAAAACTGGATGACAGGAGATATCGACTCCTCTGTATCGCCAGCGGAGGACCGTAGACTCTCCGACACAAATCCTCCAGAGACACCCGTGCTGCGCGAGTTTACACATAAGCGTTCTTCCTTCGTTGAAGAGAATAATGTCCATATACAATCGCCACAAGAAGCTATCACCAGCCAGCAGCCGCCTGAACGCGTCTTTCGGACATCGATATCCCCTTCCCCGATTAGGAGAAATTCACGGAGTTCGCGATCCACGGAGCGCAAGCGAGGTACGAGCTTGAGTTCAAGCCACAAAAATTCTATGCTCCCGGGCCGACTCCCTCATGCCCCATCGACACGCTCCTTGAACATCAGTCAGGACTCACCCACTACTCGCCGCCCTCCCTTTGAACGGTCTTCCTCTTCAGAGAACTGGAAGACACAGCCAACGTTGGAGCCGTCGCGCGAGGGAAGAATATCTTCGAGTGACGAGGAGAGCCCTGAGGATGCTGTCGGATTTATGACATCTAAATCGATTGAAAAGTCATCCGGTCCAAGGCATAAAGGAAGGCAGAGCTCTGTGCACGACTTGGTTGACCTGTGGGGTGGTGGTGTTGTCCAGACAAGAGAGAGGCGGAAGGATGTAGTTCCGAATCCATCCAATGATCCCCCTCATGACTCTGTATTGAAGCCACACAAGAGTCGATCCATTGCCATCCCTTCTTCCACAAAGTTCAGCACAGCCTCACCGCAACATCTACAAGCAGCGAATTCTGGGGCAATCGATGTTCCACGTTCACCTAGCAGGTCACCGAATCGGCGTTCTCCAAATTCCCACATGAAACAGATGTCGGCTGTGAATTCAACTTCGAGTACGCCAACAGCTGCCTCTCGAGGTCGCCCGCAATCCCTGCTCGTGTTCCCAATGTCGAAATCTACCTCTGATGGGAAATTGGACACACCTGTGACACCCCCTGGTCTGTCTATTCCCCAAGACGGTTCCCGTGTGGGTGGCCCCCGTCGACCATCAATCACGGACATAGTCCAGAGATACGAGGCCATTGGGAAAGTTGCACCTCCTGGTTCTCTTTCCCTCCCAAAATCAGCTACAGCACCAGGAATACCACCAACGACGACAGGTCGTGCTTTGCAACAGTCCTTACATTCTCCTATTTCCTCCAAATTCTCGCCTGCCCGAGTCGCTGTTGCGTCCGATGATCCCGCTTTGATTGTCGACACCGATAAGCGTCAGTTGCCGATCAACTCGAGGTCCGACTACACGGGCTCAACGGACAGAAGGGTGGACGCGTCCAGAAACCAGAACTCAGTTTCGGGATTACCTACGACGTCGTCCAGTAAACTGTTGTCACACAGTTCTCCCCAACGAGGTATTGATGGCTTGCCCTCTGCTATGACTTATACTGCAAATGGTACTACACCACCTGAGGAGGATGCGCGCTCTTCTTCCCCTGAAAAGCCATATCAGGGTGTTGGTAAACTCATTGATCAGTGGCAAAGAAAATCAGAAGAGGTTTCTCGTGGTCCCGCTCCAAGACGGGGGTTTGTCGCGAAACGAGCTGGTCTCGCTGGTGGAGGTGTCAGTCAGGACGATTGAACATTGTGAGACAATGTATTTCCAGACGAACTACTTCTTTCTCCTATTTACGAGTGAGATAGGTCGAATGGACCTTGACAGTGGTGAAGCCTTTGGCGCTTAGACCCCAAGATTGATCTCAACCTGCAAGGGAAATATTTAGCTCGTCCCTCTAAATTTAACATACGGGAGAGACGAAACGTACCTCTGCAACACGACGTTCGATATTCTCCGCGAAAACGTCTACGAAAGTCTGAAGCGTCTCCCAGACTCGCAATTTTTTGCATAGTTCGCACTCTGAAGACGATATTGCGGACAGGACATCATTTGCGAGTTGTTTGTCTTTGACTACTTCGCCATGAGGGGTTCTTTGCAACGCGTATCCCGACTTCCTCATATACTCCAGCCACCACGGGTGCACCGAGATGTCCTCTGTTCGACCACATGGATACTTCCGGGACGGTGGGTAACGGACCGTGGTCCATCCCACGTCTTCACCTTTGCACCCAAACAAGGGCGAAAAGCGCGTACGCACGATCCAAGTATGATCGTCCGCCAGAGAATATGCAGCTGCCATACATGCCTCCCGATACAAGAGGAGATCCCATAATTTTCTAGCATGGATCTTTTCTAAATCTGGCACGTATTCTTGCGTCAATGTTGGCAAAGCCAAGGTATGCTTGGCCGCCAACCGCGCCACCTCGTGACACTCGAACTGGCATGCGAGGACATAGATCTTCAGAGGATGTTCGCGGAGAAACGATGGATTGGTGAGCTCTTTGAGTGCCACGCGACGAGCGTTTTCCATGTCGTATTTTATTGTTGCCTCGAGGACAGCCCGAAGCTCCCGAACACTCTTTACTTTGAACTGATGCCCAACGCAACTAGGTGGATGGCACAGGGACAGGATGTGTCCAAGAGTGCGGCTATCTTCAGCCAAGTCAATGACCAGAAGTCCATCGTGGTAGTACTGTTCATCGACATTGTTCGACGTGTCTGGCTGGGGTAGGCTGAACATGACATTGAAAAACGGGGATGAGATGGAAAGAAGTGTCTTCCGGGAATAAAACATCTCCGCATCTGATGAGCGAAGGATGACGTCCGCAGTGTTTTGCATGATGTCCGAGGTCGTTGCCCGTTGACGAGCTGAGGCAAGTTGCTTTAGGGGCCAACGAGCTCCAATGCCATATTTTTCCAGAGTCTCGCAAGGAGAACAAACCGTCTTCGATACTGCTTGCAAATGATCTACCACTTACACCAAGTGACTGGCAACCCGTGCCAGATTGTTCACCGTAAAGTACAAGGTCCTTCGCACAACCGCCACCGCGTACTGCCACCATCGTCATCCCCAATATCAAACACATTGGTATTGGAGCCCAACCGACGGTGCGAGCCGCCAAACGCCTCTCGCGCAACGTCTCTACCTCTGCCGAGTTCCCATGATTGCCCATTGGCTCTGTTTCCCTGAACCAACTCGGTATCACCGGCAATACCGAGCTCAAGAGCGACGGCATCTGCACGGGCCAGATTTGACTCGTTTGGATGGATGAATATGCCATCTGGCTTTGACCTCGCACGAGGTCTCCAGATGGAACGACGTTCTGTAAACGAGGTCCCGAGGAGGGGTTCCTCTACCCTGTGAATCGGATACCTGTCGATCAGACGTCCGGGTCGGTTGATTTCGTGCACGCACTGTCTGTCCAGGTTTGCTTCTTGGTATCCAACATATTCGATGACGAACTGCCCCAGGGACAACGTGACCACCTGAATAAATAAATGAAGTCACGGTGCTCTGAGATGGTGGCGTCGGCTTACAACGATAGCAATAGCTCTGGGGGTCGCCGTCATGATAGAGCTCCAGTGGATATTGGAAATACGCACCCTAGCTGATTTGACATCGCCACGAGCATATATAATCTACACGCCATGAGTTGGTCCTGATGCGTACCACAGGGAAAGGGTCTTACAATCTCAAAAAGGTGACGGATCCATACACAGAGCTTTTCCAGACTGCAGTCGCCAGCCGCGAGTGCCGCACTGTACTTGGCTGTACGTTTTTACTCAGGACAACAGTGAGGAACCTGCGAAGAGGATGAGCGCGACGGCGGTCGTGAAGGGAACGAATGGATAGTACCTCTCTAGAAGGCATACTGTGGTTATGACGATGCTGCTCAGGATGAATGACCAGAGGGATTGCAAGCGTAGAAACCGAAAGAGAATGTGTTCTCCGAGGAATGCGACGTGGAGGTAGTCCACCCAGCCATCCATGGTCATCACCGCTTGTAAAGCAAGTCGGATCACATCTTACAATTACTACCTTGCTTGGCAACGTTTCAAAATTCATGAGCACCGACACCGTCGATTCGTCACGTGAGCCCTGGCAGTGCAAGTGGATATTGGTCGTCTTTCCAAGACCGATAGACAGGCTAGCTCGCTCTCGATGGACTGTACGTGCTTCTGCATTCCCTACTGGACTGCGATATTCCTGAGCGGCTTAAACATAAACAACTCTGCCCTTTCCTCGTTCTACGCATTGTTCAATAGTCTAAACTCGAAAGAGATGATCAATGACCCAATTTCTGACGCATTTCTACACGGCATGCCCATCTAAGCCGCTTCTGACCGCGTGGTAGGCCAAATACTGCTGGTATTACTGCTGGCCCGTTGCACCCTCCGCTCCGAGGCGAGCGCTGCCGCTTCTTTGGCCTTCTGCTCCCTCCACTCGCATGAATCTTGATATTCGCACGTGCTAAATGGTGTCAGGTACGCAGGTACCACGAGCAATACACAGAAAACGTACAAGCACCGATTTGTCTGGCTGACGTGCACTCCCCTAGCGGGTCGGGCACCAAACCACCATTGGAGAACATCCGTAAGGTGTGCATCAAGTACGTCGTCGTCCATTCTAAACTCTCTTGTTCCAATAATGGGAGATATATCGGCAGCGGGGCCGTCCCGCATCTGCTCGTCTGGCGGAATGACGACTGATTTTGTGACATCGGGCTGAAGGGCATCTGGGTTGTACGGATATCAATATCGAGCTCGGCCTTTTGGTAATGGTTCCCACTTTGTTTCGTATCCGTCTGCGGTAATTTTGCGGATGCCTGAGCACATGCCTTGTGCGCAGAGGACAGTAGCGACTGCTGAAGTGCCCAAGCTAGGCCGGGATCGGATTGGTCAGCGTCCGAGGGAGAGACAAGGTCTTCCCAGACGGCAGATGTGCGACCAATGGACGAGGGACCAAGTTGCTTGACATTCTGTGCCACGTGAAGAGCGACCTGGCCGACTTCCTGGTAGCCCATCTCGCCGAGGCTCTCTTCGATGGCGCGAGCGAGGTCGAGTTCTTCTTGGAGGAAAAGGGCTTCGAGGGGGTCCTCTATATCTGGTGGATCGGTAGCTTTATGTTTGGCACTGTCTTGTTGTTTTCCTGCAGGTAGTGATCGACGATAGACGAGTTGCAGCTGTGGACTGAGACCCAGGATTTCGGGACGTGTTCGATGGACGGTAGAGATCCACTCGGAAACCAAGCGGGTGAGATGTACATGGCGATCCGTGGTATCTGCATGTCGTTGATCCCAAGCAATGTCTTTCAAGAACTGTGCTGAAAAGGGTTTTGTGGGGTCGAGGCGCAGTCGGGTCCAGAGTAGGTCGAAGTTGAATGCCTCGGGATCGAGAAGAGAAGAGAGCATGCGATGGTACAACATGAGCTGGAGGCGTGGTGAGAGGGAATCCTGGTCCACGGGGATGTTCGGGGACCGACGTGTCTTGTGATCAACGATGCGCAACTCAAACGGGACACCAGGGACCGACGTGCTTGGAGGTTCCGGATGCTCTTGAGTGAGGGGCAAGCAGAGTACCTCGTCCTTGGAAATGGATCAGGAAGAGTGACGACAAAGGGGGGAGATGTACAATGACGCCTAGAACGACCTGGGCATGGGTGATTGTGAAGACGGGCAACTCCCTCTGGTGGGTTGGTGAGGCGAGGAAGAAGGCAGGGGAGGGCACGGTACCGTGATGCCATCGGAGACGAGCTGGGTGAAGCCGTCGATGAGCTGGACGAGACTGGCGGGGGTGAGAAAGGGGGTGTACACGGTAGCACGTGACTGACCGGAGACCAAAGAGTTCCTCGTCGGAGACGGCGTGGACGACGAATTTCTTGGGGCGCAACTCGTTCTCCAACGCCTTGTGGACAGACTGGGCATTTGGGGTGAGATGGGGGGGGGGGATGCGGTGGAGGAGACATGCCTTGCCGTGCTTGAGTCTGCGGTTGTTTGCGCGGGCGATGTGCTGGTGGACGCGTATTTGCTTTCCGCTCTTGGAGGTGAAGACGGACGGGCGGAGGTGCAGGGGTCTGTTGCGTTTCCCGTAGAGGCCGTACTCGTACTGCACCTCGCACCAGACGGGGGACACGAGCTCCGTGACCGCGATGTGTCTCTTCCCCGCGAGAAGGCTGAACGGTGCCCGGGCGAGCAGCGCGTCGATTTCCCGGAGATCTTGGTCTGTGAACTCTGAAAAGTCGTACTCGTCAAACTCGTCGTGATCTGACATCGAGTGCCGCGGAGTGTGAATAAATGCAGTCGCCTGTCCCGATCGACGGCGATGCTGATCGCCCATGGCCCCGATCGCCCTCGTCCGCCGCTCCCCCGCCGAACCCCGCCGTGTCTCCTTTTCCACCTCCGACGCCCCCTATTCCCCGTCGTCCCCGCGGCGCACCAGATTCGCCAACCCGTTCAGCAAACTCGCCAGGTCACGGACCCAAGACAACTCGGCGTCGCACTTCTCTCCCCGAGAAAACGCCCATGTTGTCGGGTCAATTGTCCCCTTGCACATTCACCATCGAACTCTCGCTGCTCCAGCAGCAACGAACCCCGCACCCATGAACATCACGCCCTCTCATATAGATTATACCATCGTCATGATAACTTATACGTGCATACGCGGTGGTATTCGCGCTCGATGACCCCTGTATACTATTCCCAGCATAGATTTGTATTGCATCCCTCTCGTCAATAGCCACTCAACCCGTCTTGGTCCAAAACTGCTGTGATTGCATTCGCAACCAACAGGCCTTGCTCAGATCCCAGCATCAGTCCCCGTTCGATCCACTCCTGCAACTGAGCCTCCAAAAGCCGCCTTCCAAATTCACGTCAGCTCTGCAACGCGCCCTCGCCCAGCTCAGCTCACCGCAACTGGTTAACAAGTGTTCCGATCCGTGGCCAAGCCCTCAACCTGACTGTGCAATCCCCACTCCCGACAACCAGTCCTCCGCTGACATGATTCACCGATACGGGCCCGCCAAAGAGCAGAAGCCCATACATTGGTACCTGTCGAGAAAATGACCCATCGTGCCGAACCATGTTTAAATCACCCTACCTCGGTTGCACCCCTCACAAAGACCTTTGTCGTCTGCTGCAGCTGGAAATAGGCCAGAAATGGCGACTTCCACGTAGATTCTCCAAACAGGACGGACGACGGGTGCAAGAACACCCGGCCGTGCCTTGGGTCATACATCCTGTACTCCTTGGCTATATTCTCGCGCTGTACCGTGCCAGCCTGGACCTTGTCGAATTTGATGGCCGACGAGGGCAAGTGCACCCGCGCGACACGTGGCCACAGACCCCCAAGGATGACGGCCTTGATCAAATTCGTGTTTGTACTATTGGCATTGAGGTTCGGCGAGTCGGGCGCGGACGACATGGCCACTAACCCCATGTCCAAAAGCGAGGAAAAGAAATCGTGACGGAGCGACGTGATCTCGTGAATGGCGTCCGTCGAGATGAAATTCTGCAACAAGTCTAGCTTTCCTTGATACCCATTGGCGGGGGAATGCTCACTTCTGTGCAAAAGCTCCTCCATGTGCCCCGAGACTCGTCGGAGCGGAGTCGTATACACTCATTGTATGCATAGACGTCGGTCAGAAGATCACTGTTGTGCTTATCAAACCGAAGCCTCGCCCTAAGAATGAGAGCATGAGCAAAGGTACAACTCGGGATACCACTAGATGTCATACTGAGTGGCCGCTTCCCGCTTTTCCAAAGGGCTGACGAACAAGGGCTTCGAGGACAGACTGGCAACTATTGTGAGAACAGGATTCAAGCACCTCAGAATCAGTCCAAGCACCAGCATCTGAATAGCCAGGTTCAGTGTGTCCGCAACCGAAACAACCCAGAAACAACCTTGCCCAGCCTCAGATCCAAGGGAAGCGTGGCCTAGAAAAGATGAGATGGCGGTTGCTTGACTGCATGCCATGGACTTGCCATATGACGTCCAAGGGCAGTGAGGTTACTCTCCTTGTCTACAGCTCCTAGCTCTTGCAAGGTTGTCCATGCTTTGTCCATCGCCAATACGTTAGGCGGATCTAGTGCTTTCTTTAAGAATTGCTGTAAAATTTGGCACGAGTCGAGTCTTTCCACACACCGGCAGATGCAGGAACCTACCTGGACATCCTCATCCTCTCGCATGACTTTGACGGTCAACGAAACACTTTCCAAAGGCATACGAAGAATCTCGGGTTTAGGGTGAGGACTCATGTCTTCCTCCTGCTTCCGCGTGTATAATTTGTAGCATATCCCAGGTTTTGTACGGCCCGCTCTTCCTCTACGCTGTCTGGCAGCTGCGCGGGTTATCCATTGCTCTCTCAGAATCGAAAGCCCAGTGTCGGGGTCATAGTTTGTTTCCTTGACTTTTCCCCCGTCAATGACATAGATCACGCCATCGACAGTGATGGACGTCTGTCGAATGCAGTGAGCGGAACAAATGTCCCGAAACCCAGGCAATGACTTGCCTCTGCCACGTTTGTAGCAGCAATGATTTTCCATCTTTTTGACGCTTTAAAGACTGCACGTTGCTCTCCACTAGTAAGATTTGCATGCAGAGGGTAAATGTCCACATCATCCGCAGCGACCACACCCAAAACGGCGGTAATACACTGGCGTATTTCCTGAACACCTGGTAGGAAAATAAGGATACCAGTGGGAATATCCGTAGAGCAAATGATATATTTGACGAGCATGGAAATTAACTAGTAGGTCTTGGATAAGGCGCGGCATAGACGGAAAGAGCCCGCGCACCTGGTAGTCAATGCGGTCTGCAGCTACGATATTTCGAATGGAAGTCATGCCCTGCTCACTGAGGCCCTGGGACCTAAGTTTATCTTCATATTCTTTGTCATTCTGTCCTTTGATGCCACGTTTGGATCCCGGGGGAGCATAGTGTAACAGGTCTATAAAGTCTTCGAGATACCTAACAAGAGCTTAGCTTGATGTCGACAGTAATTTTCCGCGGCGATCACCTATCCTCGACCGGGTGTGTAACGCCTGGAATAGTGAGCAAAGGGGCATCATTGAAGTACTTCACAAATATTTCATGGTTGATCGTAGCAGACATCAGAACTACTTTGAGGGTGTCGTGCCTCAACAAAAGTTCTCGTAGTTCCAGCAAAAGGAAGTCGCCATCAATAGAGCGCTCGTGTACCTGACGAGCGATCTGTGAAATTGTTTCATGATTTATCCTGCGGGGAAAGCTTACTTCATCCACAATAACATGGGTTATATTCTCTAGCTTATCCCCAGAGCCAAGCCGCCTGAGTAGAACACCGGTAGTGCAGAACAACAACTTGGTTCGTTTGTTCTGTTTAGCTTCGCCTCGGATGGCATAGCCAACAGAGCCGTCATCCGCGCGCTCTCCAGACACACGTGCAGCTACAGATATGGCTGAGATTCTCCGCGGTTGCGTAATAATGATAGACGCATTCGAGCCATGGCCACTCTGGATAAGAGAGTCCAATATGAACTGAGGCACTGTTGGCATTCGAGTGAGAGTTTTACCGATCAGAGGGATGAACGACGCACACTGGGTGGTCTTCCCGCATCCTGAGAGTGCTGTAAGCAATAACCACTGACGGGAAGTCAACATAGCCTTCACCAGTCTCTCCCACGACAACAACAGCTCTATGCTTGTCTAAAACACTCAAGAAATGTTCCGTTGCCGAAAAGGCAGGGAGACGCTGACGAGAAGCGAGCATCTCGGCGTAAACCTTCGTTTGACGGATATTCTCAAAGTCTTGCTTGACCTGTTCATCTGACCGGTCATCGTACACATGTCTGGACTTTCCGCGCATAACCTTTCTGTTTTCTTTGTCGGGAGGTCCATCGTACGGTAGGTCCGGAATTCGTGGCAAGGTTCGAGGTGCAATGAGATGCCCTACTACTGTCGACATATCAGGTGGGCCGTTCGTTTCAATCTGGTCCCAATCGTCTTCAAGGGCTCGCATGGCCGCAACCAGGAAACCCTCACCGGGTCCAATGAAGTCCTCCCGTTCAGCTGCACAGAGGAACCGCGCAAGCAGATGCAGTCGGACATATGGCGGTACCGATTGTGATCCTATGTACACAGCCAGCGGGGACCTGTCGTGGCAAGTGTCAGGTGGCAAAACAACATGGAGCTGCACAGGGCCACTGAAGAGTGGCATAACGATATGACATGAATCAACAAAGTGAGCACCAAGTGCTTCAATCTCATCAATCCGATCTTTTATCCCAAGACAAGATGACACCAAGTTCGCATTCGCTTTGAACAGCTCTCCTGTATCCTTGCCTATGAGTCTGCGAGAGAGTGCAGAGATAAGCAGCATCAAATCTCCGGCTAGACTTGGGTCAGCCGTGTATTTCTTGACAACATGCACGGGAAAGCCCGCTTCCTTGATTGCAAGGTCTTCGATCCACCGCTTCTTGAGGTTCTCGGATCCGGAATGTCCGGAGACAACGAACGGATTGGAGGAGTTGTTGGGAGAGAAGAAACGTTGCGGGAGGTCGGCTTCGGCGATGTGCAAGAGGAGGTATTCGATACAGGCTTCTAGAGGTGCCAGAGAACCCAGTAGATGTGAGCCTAGAGGGGTAGGTACTGAGAGGTAGGATATGGCGCTTTGAACCCGTGTCGGCTGGAAGCCCAACTGTTCAAGCTGCCGAGTCACTGCAGGAATGTCATCTTTTACCAGTACCAAAGGCGATGTTTCGTGCGACGGATAAAATACACTGGCCTGTGAAACCATGAAATGAGGACGTGCAGATTGAAAAAAAAAGAGAAACTCTCCCCTTCTTCACGGTGTCTTCCACGAGATCACGTAAAGAGCTCGACATCTTCACTTCTGGCGCTCGGGTGAATTCCGGAGAAATCGAAGATTTGTGCGTGTCCCCTTGATGGCCAGAAGACTTCTGCTCTTTCATTTGAGCGGCTTTTGTCTGCCTTTCTTCCACTTCCTTTCGCGCAGTGAACGGATCGGCACCATACATCCACCTCTGGTGCTCTGGCGCAGCTCCGTGTTGACCAGCCAGCTCGGACCAATACTCTCGGGGTCCGGGAGGCAGAACTCGATTGAGCTGCATTCCATTGCAAAACTAATGTGACACAGATGGTTCAGTCCAATTCACGCTGCGGAAGTAGAATGAAAAGGGAAGGTACGAACACGGTATAGTGCGTAAGTTGCGCCCCAATGGCGCGCCTCTAGGGCCGTAGGTCGCGTGTAGGGCGGATGGGACTCAAATCGGACGGTCTCCTTCTGAGAAGTTCTTTTATTGACCCGACTCAACGATACGGTAAACGTCCAGCCTTCACCATGTTTTCGCTGGTGGTATTGTAAGAAAAGTTTCCTGAGTAACAGAATGATTTACGGTGTCGACGACCGGCTTCTCCCAACCGTTTTTCTGGCATCTAAAACGAGTGATCGATGCACCGACAAGAACACAGTGAGACATGAATTGTCGTGGAAGCCTAGACGTGCAGCCCAGCCTGGATGCCCCACGATGCGTGCAGCTGCAGTCACCTTTCGCCAGTCGTAAATGTTCGCATAGGTACTAGATCCGCATGCGTCGCGGGGCTCACAGTGAGGCTGCACGTACACGGTGAGAGACAAACCTTTCGTGAAGCAAGCTCAGTGGGTATTTTGATCCTGGGGGGAAGAGCGGTCTGTCCTCGGACGACGTGGCCTCGGGTACTGGCTTTGCGGAACTCTTTGACGAATTGCCAGTATTTCCAGATTTTACGATGCCCTTGCGTGTCGGAGCCATCGAGCAAGAAGGGATGGCTACGTTACGTCAGCAACTCGTCCTTGCCTCCACCCTACCAATATCTACGATGGCAGACGACTTGTACAACCTCGAGGTCCTTTCCTTGATCGCCAGGATAACCCAGGAGATCTACAATTACATGGCTGTCAATGACAAGGTACTCGCAGAGTACGTTGTTGACCTTCACACCCAGTCAAGTTCCCTCTACGAGTTCAAGAACAAGCTGAACGGTGCCCTTCCCGACTCCGCCATCGAAAACATTGACCGCCTCATTCTCAGCTTACACCCAAAGCATAAAAAGAAGTCAAAGGAACTCGCGAACATCCTTCCCGGCTCTCATGTCGATGCCAACGGTCAAATCGAGACAGACAAACAGAAGCGCCTCTTCCCTGGTCTTTCCCTGCCAGACCGGGAAATAGGCAAGGATGTTTTGATGCAGGAGGTGGATGATATGATGGCTCAATTCGAAGGTGCTGCAAAGAAGAAAACGCAGGACGAGAGGATGGAGGAACGCCCGACCCTGCCCCAACGGAGGGGTCGGTCTCGGTCTCGGTCCCCACCCCGTAGACGAAGTCGAAGTCCAGATAGAGGTCGCTCGTACGAATCAAGGAGGGATTACAGGCACGGAGGGAGGGATCGTGTGTCACTTGACGAACACCCAACCCTATTCAAGATTTACGATGGCCGCATCTCAGGCCTGAAGGATTTTGGTGCCTTTGTGCAGCTTGAGGGTGTTGCTGGGCGCGTGGAGGGTAAGTACACCTTGTAGACTGGTATTGTTGTTTGTTCTCACTTTGTGATAGGTATGGTGCACGTCTCAAATATCCAGCAAGGTGCACGTGCGAATTCCGCCGCTGATTTACTCAGCAGAGGGCAACAAGTCAAAGTCAAAGTCATGAGCGTCGCGGGAAGTCGAGTAGGTCTTTCTATGAAAGATGTTGACCAAGTCACTGGCCGTGATCTCACACCTCACCTCCGCATCAAATCCGAGGCGGAGATGGAGGAGGAACGACAACGCGCTGCACGAGCCTCGTCTGGAGCAAATGCAGTGCCTTTACGCTCTCGCAATGACCATCCTGTGCGGTCCGCAAAAAGGCTAACGTCACCTGAACGTTGGGAAATCAAACAACTCATATCCTCAGGCGTCATAGACGCTTCAGAATATCCTGATTTGGATGAAGATGTCAACAATCCAGTAGCGCGTGCGGAGGTGGAAGAAGAGCTAGACGTTGAAATTCGGGAAGAAGAACCACCTTTCCTGGCTGGGCAGACGAAGCGCACCCTTGACTTGAGTCCGGTGAAGATCATCAAAGCCCCGGATGGCTCTCTAAATAGGGCAGCTATTGGCGGCGCAGCACTGGCAAAAGAGCGACGAGAGCTCCGTCAACAAGAAGTTAATGAGCGCGCAGACTCCGAGGCTCGCGACTTCAGCGCCCCATGGCTGGATCCTATGGCGAAGGATTCCGAGAAAGTCTTTGCACAAGATCTTAGAGGCAATCTCAGGGACCAGAAAGCAGGAGAAGTTCCGAAGTGGCGGGAGTCTACGTTCAACAAAGCGACGACATATGGTGAAATCACGTCGCTTAGTATTCAAGAGCAGCGAAAGAGCTTGCCTATTTACAAGCTCAGGGATCCCTTACTCCAAGCTATCGGTGATGTAATGTAGTGTCCTTCTGGAAACTGAAGAAAATGCTGATTCCTATTGCAGCATCAAGTTCTCATTGTCGTCGGAGATACTGGATCTGGAAAAACAACTCAAATGGTCCAATACCTTGCTGAATCTGGGTATGCTGACAAGGGTCGCATTGGTTGCACACAACCACGCCGCGTCGCAGCAATGTCTGTAGCAAAACGTGTCGCAGAAGAAGTCGGTTGTCGTCTTGGTCAGGAGGTTGGATATACCATCCGTTTCGAGGATTGCACTGGCCCAGAAACGAAAATCAAGTACATGACAGATGGAATGCTGCAGCGAGAGTCTATCATCGACCCTCTTTGTAGTCAGTACTCCGTGGTTATGTTGGACGAAGCCCATGAACGTACTATTGCTACGGACGTTCTATTCGGACTCCTGAAGAGTGAGTACTCACGCTGGGTTTGCATTTTGTTTCCCTGTCATGCTAACCTCCTCACAGAAGCTGTCAAGAAGCGACCAGATCTCAAGTTGATTGTTACCTCTGCGACACTGGACGCCGAAAAGTTTTCCAAGTACTTTTTCGGTTGTCCGATCTTTACGATTCCGGGCCGCACATATCCCGTCGAAATCTTGTATACGAAGGAGCCAGAGTCTGATTATCTTGACGCATCCCTCATCACTGTCATGCAAATTCACCTCTCTGAACCACCAGGTGACATCCTCCTTTTCCTGACCGGACAAGAGGAAATTGACACGGCTTGCGAAATACTGTTCGAGCGGATGAAAGCACTTGGTCCGAAGGTCCCTGACCTTATCATACTTCCCATTTACTCTGCTTTGCCTTCGGAAGTCCAGTCCCGCGTGTTTGAGCCCACTCCACCTGGCGCTCGCAAAGTCGTGATCGCGACCAATGTTGCAGAGACATCTCTGACAATCCCCGGTATCTATTACGTTATCGACCCTGGTTTCTCAAAGCAGAATGCCTACGATCCTCGTCTGGGTATGGACTCACTGGTGGTCATGCCCATTTCACAAGCTCAGGCGCGCCAACGTGCTGGACGCGCTGGGCGTACCGGTCCCGGAAAATGCTATCGACTGTACACTGAAGCAGCATACCGTAATGAAATGCTACCCACCTCCATTCCCGATATCCAACGAACGAATCTTGCACATACCATACTACTTCTTAAGGCGATGGGTATCAATGATCTGCTCAGCTTTGACTTCATGGACCCCCCACCTGCGCAAACGATGCTCACCGCATTAGAAGCGCTGTACGCTCTCTCAGCGCTCGACGATGAAGGACTATTGACACGTCTAGGACGCAAGATGGCAGACTTCCCTATGGAGCCACCGCTGGCGAAAATGCTCATTGCTTCTGTAGAACTCGGGTGTTCCGAAGAGATCCTTTCCATCGTTGCTATGCTCTCCGTCCAGACAGTCTTCTACAGACCAAAAGAGAAGCAAGCCCAAGCAGATTCGAAGAAAGCTAAATTCCATCAGCCAGAGGGTGATCATTTAACATTGCTCACGGTATACAACGGATGGAAAGCAGCCAATTTCTCGAATCCGTGGTGTTACGAGAACTTCATCCAAGCAAGGAGTATGAGACGAGCGCAGGATATCCGCAAGCAACTTGTTGGTATCATGGATAGGTGAGAATGTCTGCTAGGCTCGACTGCGTTCTGGGGCTAATGACGATGTAGGTACAAGCACGACATCTTATCGTCCGGAAAAGATTTCAACCGTGTTCGCAAAGCCATTTGTTCTGGATTCTTCCGGAATGCTGCAAAGAAAGATCCACAAGAGGGGTACAAAACTCTCGTGGAGGGTACACCGGTTTACATTCATCCATCCTCGGCGCTTTTTAATCGCAACCCGGAATGGCTAATCTACAACGAATTAGTGCTTACGACTCGCGAGTATTGTCATAATGTGACTACTATTGAGCCCAAGTGGCTCGTTGAGGTTGCACCTCAGTTCTTCAAGGTAGCTGATGCCAACAAAATCAGTAAACGCAAGAGGCAAGAGAAGATCGAACCATTGTTTAACAAATACGAAAAGCCAGATGAATGGCGGTTGTCGAAAGTCAAACGAAGTGCTCGCTCGGTAAGCTTCTTGTTTTTGTCTACACGGGCTGTTTACTGACTACTGTCAGAGTCAAACGTTCGGTTGATTGCTTTCCGCGTTTTCTTTCAAGGTGTTGGCTCCGTAGTGCGTGTACTAATGGGTTATTACTCGGATATTGTATTGGTGCAGCGAGTGCCTCGAGATGTTATCCTTACTCGCCATGCTTTCAAATATCTTTACATCCATTCAACTGATAATGGCTGTAAAAGTTGCTGTTGATGTCCGAGAGTGCCATCTGGCCAAAGTTGAACAATTTCAACGTTAGAATCGAATCCGGCTCACCGCCGCTGATCATCCAACAAATCTCATCGAATCGGCATCAACATAATACTTTGCGACCTCTCCTACTCCAGCAACCGGGGCAGCCGGATCAGGGACGAGCATGAATGTCTGAAAGAACACTCTTGGCTGTCCGTCTACCGATCGACTTGGGGTGGTGACGGGGTGTTCCGAATTCTTCCCGTGCGTGACATTTCCTGCGACAGTCACCAGTAAGGAAGGGGGACGCGATCCTGGACGACGCTGAGGTTACGGATGAAGTGAAAGGGACGATGGGCTGACCTGGAATAGGATGACAATCATAGGACTGAACTTCATGCTTTGTACTAGGCATGGTTTGGATGAGCTTCTTGACACCATCTACACCTTGGCACGGGTTGCCGTTCCATGTCAACGTTGATGAAGCACGGTAGAACTTTGGCAAGTCGTCTGCGCGAGTGGGGGAGTCGTAAGTGGAGTAGTACAAGCGGGTGAACTGATCTGCGGCCCTCGTCGATATATCTATGCTGAACCAGGTGTCAATGGTGACTTTGACAGGCCAGCCTGGACGTACTCGTCGCGGGTGAACGCCGTCGACATGGTAGGTCACGTGCGGTCAGTGTCTCTGCGTCCATAAAAACGTGGAATCCGCTCGTGCTCACCATGGAGCAGATCCGTGTCGCCAGTCTCAATTGCTGGTTTGTTCCACCCACCTTCTCTTCTCGTCCTCTAATTGCTTGCTCCCAGGGGCTTGAAGTACGTTTCTAAGGATCGTCGCGAGCGCATAGCAGCCATTGCCAGCGCGTTCTCGAGGTCCGACTACGACATCATCGCCCTCCAGGAAATCTGGGTGGAGGCAGATTACATCCAAATCCGTGACAAAGTCTGCCACAGATTGCCTTATACCAAACTCTTCCATAGGTATGTCCTTGGCCCCGTTCCGTTTAGCCTTCAGACTCGGGACATCCTTCCGTTCAAGCGGTGCCCTGGGTGCTGGTTTGGCTATCTTCACGAAATGGCCGATCATCGGCACCTCTATCACGCCATACTCTCTCAATGGTGAACCCACGGACGTCACTGGTGGCGATTGGTATGTTGGCAAGGCTGCTGGCAGTGTCACCCTACTCCACCCCACCCTCGGGCAAGTGCAAATATTTGATACCCACGTGAGTCCACACACCTTTTTGACACCGGGGTGTTTATCGTGTACTGCCAGTTCCACGCCAAAGGCGGTGATGATGGTCCAGAGTACAACCGAACCCACCGTCTAGTCAATGCCTGGGAATTTGCAAAGGCCACCAGGGAAGCTGCGGAACTCGGGCGTTATGTGATAGCTGTAAGAAACTGCTTTGTCCCCGTGGTCATTCGCTCAGCTATTTCTAGGCTGGGGATTTCAATAGTATCCCGAGCAGCCTTGCCATGAATATCATCCGCAGCCATGCTGGATTGAGCGACTCGTGGGCAGTTTCACACTCTCACATTCCTCCACCAACGGGAGTAATCTCTCCTCTCGATGGCATAGAAAAATACGGTGTGACAGCTGACTCCCCATTAAACTCTTATCGTGACTCTGGACCCTCCGGGAGCGCGGTAGTGCGCATGTTCCAAGGCAAGCGCCTTGACTATATTCTTTTCCGTCAGCCCAGTCGTATCTCGGACAACCCCGATGCCTTTAGATTGACGTGCAGCGATTCCAAGGTTATTTTCATCGACCCCATTCCAGGCGACACCTGCTCTTATTCCGACCACTTTGGAGTGGAGGCAACGTTTATTATCACCGTGCGCAAAGCGCAAGAAGACGCTCCCTCTGGAAACACAGTCCCCAAGGATATCGAGTCGCCTTGGGCTGATATCCCGTCTAAGATGTCCTCGGGAACGCTTTCCGAGATTCTTGGTGCCCTCCAAACTTCTTATCGCATCTCTCAGGATCGATCTCGCCACGAGCTCTCTGTTTTCGCGCTTGGTATATTATTGTTATTGAGCCTCATCATTGGCTCTGCTTGGGTTTCATTGCCGTGGATCAACCCAATCTTGGTACTTTTCACCATCTTCGTTGCGTGGTTGGCCACAACCATGCTGTATGAGGGATTCATTTTCGGAAACTGGGAGCGCAAGGCATTGCAGAATGTCATTGAAGAATTAGAAATTCGCAAGACCATGCTTGGTTCGCAAGACGGGATTGAGCAATGGTAATACCACTGGAGTGTGCCCCAAGTTATGTACAATAGAAGACGTTGTATCCTTGTAAGTAGGCTACGGTACCATCATTGTTCACTATGTTGTCATTTGTGCTTGCCTTACGCTACAATTTTTTGAGGACAGGGTCCACTGTTCGACGAAAGAAGCAATGCTTGTATGACTACTTGTCTTGCGCATTCTTGGTGATGAAGGACGTGTCACCGGGTAATTGCATCCAGAACGGTGATCACTAGTGCGGCTGCCCTCGGACACCTTGCTTAGAGGTATGTCCACATTGAGGGCAGAGAGTGTTGATTTGATGCGGCGAAGAGTGGGGTGTGATTGCATAGAAGTTGCCACTGAGCTAGCAACCTCAGACTCTGCGTCCGTGTCACTAGTATCGGAAGCCACACCTAGGGGTAGAGAGGTCGGTCCCCAGCTTGGGAGGTTCTGATTACTAGAGGGGTTGTCGTTCTTGATTTGCACCTCCATATCGTGTCTACCCGATGAAGTCTCGACACCGTCTCCACGAACCACACGTATGTTGTCGTTGTCTATGTCGTCGTCAAGGCGTGCTTCGCAGATATTGTCAAGAATCTGCGGCATAGGGGCTTGCAGCTCCGGGAGTTGATGGCAAACAAACTCGCGACAGGAAATAAAGGCTTCGTTGGCTGAGCCTAGAAACGCGAGTGCCTGGAAGACGTGGACCTATGAGATAGATAAGAATAGGATACGTGTGATAGCCTTTAACACATACCGCGTCCTCGTACGTCTCGTGTTGGACATGAACGCCAGCGAGCGATGCCTTGTGTGATACAAGCATAATTTCATCCCGCAGAACTTCCGCCTCCCCGCACTGGATAAGCAATGGAGGCAGACCATCAAATTTGCCAAACAATGGGCTAGCATATGGATGGGTCAGGTACTCCTCAAGCCCGTCGCCAAGGTACATCACAACGGGATGGAGGTGTGCAGTGGGTCCGGGAGTTGGGACTATATCATACGCGGCATTGGTGTCCCAGGACGGACAACTGAGGGTAAGATCTATAGCACTGTTAATAAGGGCAGGAGATATTAGATCAGCTACTCACCCACCCAGGGTGAAAACAGGATGGCGCCTCCGGGTAGCAGATAATTGTTGTCTCGGAGATAAAGCAATAGTGCTAAACATAGGCCACCTCCTGCACTATCACCTGCCAATACAACATTTTCTGGAGGAACATGAATATCTTCCGTGAGGCGCAGATACGCGGTGACTACGTCATGTAAGGGGCCCGGGAAACGGGTCTCGGGCGCTAGGCGATAGTCGATCGCTGGCAGAAATTAGTCAAAATACGAGTCAGTACCTTGAATCACGAACCGAATATGCGCGACTCAGTGTATTTCGACATCGGTATCGTTATCATTCTATGGGAAGCAGCACTCGAAGAGTAATAAGCACCTGGAGTAATGCAATCAACACGCTTGCCCAGGATGTAGAAACGACGCACCGCCATGCACGTAAAGAATGACTCTCGAGTGTCTCTTTCGAAAAGATGGTCCCCCATTCAGAGATTCCTCCAAGACAGCATCCTTGTGAGCTGACTGATGGGATGATCTGTAGTCTGACTGCAAGGTCTGCCATAGCTTCTTCCCAACAACCCATTCACCCGAAAGCTCTCGTGTTCCAGTTTCTTTTGCATCCAAAGCAGCCAGTATTCCGCGGAGATTCCGCTTACGGACTCGGAACGTGACAGGGGTAACCAGGGCATCTGCAGGGAGAGGGACCAAACCCGCAAGTCCCACCACCACCCGAACCATCGTCTTGATATCATTTCAGTCCTCTGATCAATACATACAATTCAAGTCACTCACAATGTCAGCTAATGACGAGTGCCTAGAAACGTCTCTCATCATACTATTGATCACTGTCATCTCGATACCCCATGTTCTTCTGCGTGGGCCCCAAATATGGTGAATGAGAATGTCCCAGGCAAGGGACGATGCTGTGGAGTAGTCGGAAATCTGAAAGCTCTGCTTCCAAAGGGGAGGGAAAACATATGCTGACCTTTGTGTACTGCAAAGATGGGATACCTCCATGCATCCCAAAGCCTGATAGAGTCTTGTTGTTGTGATCTGAGGGATCGGTCTACTCGAGCAGAGGGAGGATAGACACTCGGGCTGTCGAAATCACGCAGGAGACTAGTCATTGATTTGTGTTGAGGTGATACTATAGGGGCTGTGGAGTCGATGTCATCGCAGAAAAGCTGCAGTGGGTCTCGCAGCATGATAACACGGGGTCGACTCTTTAGAGCGTGAAGATGTTGAGAGCAGAGTCAAGGTAGCTGTCGGCGGGTCCCATGGGACACGAAGCAACAGAGCGCAGGGGTGTCACGAACCAAAACAGGTTGCCTTTTCGGGATATGTCTTCGTAAAGTGATATCATGCTTGCTCATTCTACCACATGTCAGCTCTCGGACATCACTTGTATTCGCTACTTGGCTATGTGTCTCCGCACTCACTTCGTAACGACTACATCCAATTTAGTAATCATCTCCCCGGCTGACTATTTCCTTCACTGTCGGCCGTAATAATATCGTGTGCTCCTGTTTATAGAGGTCAACCACCGCAAACACGAAACCAGAGTACAGTAGCTCTTACGAATTGTGCGGTCATCGCACCTCTAACATCACAAAGGGGAGGATAGTCTTGTACTATTCCTTGTTGGACTAAATGATTCAACTGCAGGCAAAGCATGATGAATCCGTAGATGAGTTTTTGAGTTTCGAGCACTAACCGCAAGTAGATATTTGTTTTCACCAACTCGATCAAGATACCTGCGACAGAAAGGAAGTGTACCGAAACTGTTGCTGATAGATTTAAGCAATGATTTCGCTGAGGCCAAACTTTGTATGATAATTAAGATTAGTAGTGCGTAGCAAGCCGATGTTTGCCCTACCGGAGTGGCACTCGGGGTGCATCCATGATCTTTGCATAGTGTGAACAATCGCCCTAAAAATTGACGTCATATCACCGAGACCAGAATTAACGCAGTACGAACTTTTTCCACAACGCGACCACGACCTGTTGAACCGAAAGTTTCGATGGCGAAGTAGTCGCCCTCTTCCATCTTGGTTTGATCCTCGTTCTTCACGAGCAATACTGATTTGCCACCATGTATCTGGTATAGATTGATGGAATGGCCGCTAAGATTTTCAATGGGTTTGACTACGTATGAAGAATAGTCGACCAACTTCTGAGTAAACATCAAGTGAAGACTTACCGGGCAACACTTTGCCATCAACCTCGACTTCATACGACTCCATAGTTTCCTGTATATACCCTGCAAGCTCGCCCAGGCGCACATCTATGCCCGCCTCCTAGAATCAAATATCTTAGTACGAAGTTGACAAGATGAACGTCTCACACCTACTTTGACACCAGTATTGGTTGCTGCCTGGACAGCTTCGACCAGTTTATCGTAAGTCGGCTCAAAATTGAGGGTGAACGCGGAGTCGACGATGCGACCTTTGACGTGAACTCCAATATCCACCTTGAGAACATCACCATGTTGTAAAACTTGTCTCTGATGAGTTCCAGAAATAACCAGACGACATACGACACACTTATGGTATCCCCGGCGTTTGGGGTGTAGTGAGCGGCGCAGTTGTTTAGGCTAAGCCCCGTCGGAAAACCAATCCCAGCATCCAGACCGTTCTCTTCAACAAGTGAGCGCGTCCCATCTTCGATGTACTCTGCAATCTCTGTCATGCTCAATCCTGGGCGAATAAACTTTCGAGCACGTTGTCGAACTTGGCGGTGGACTTCCGCAGCACGACGAATGTTTTGATAGGTAATCTCTGGATCTTCCATAGTCATCCTCTCATCGTATCGTTTTTCCTCGGAAGTGACTCTCCATGCGTTGCTGTGTAATTGCTTCAATAAACTGAGCCATGATCGGGGAAGGATACCTAACTCGTCTTTGTACGGCTGTATCTCGCCTTCGGGATATATGCCATTTGTGAAAATCTTGGAGAGCCCGACGCGAGGGGGATCCGTTTGTTGAATCTTTTTCTTCTTAGGCTTCTTCTTTTTCTTCTTCTTCCCCTGGCCTTTGCGCAGTCAGTCGGGAAGTTGACACAAGGTTGATTTCAGCGTGCTCACCTCCGGCAGCGGGCTCATCTGCAACATGTTCCTCTTCACTATCTGCTTCAGGATCTTGGTTGTTTTGAATGGGATCCGTCTCTGCGCCCACCTTGACAATAACTTTGGGGTCGGAGATCATGTTTCGAGTTGAGATGTTTTCCCTCGTTGGACAAATAGGTTTGCTCCTGTACCGACATCCGGCTTTCAGCAATTCGGGTGTTGTACTGGATGTCTGGAAAGGTGGCACATAACATATTTCCCATTCCTCTATACTCGTAAATAATACTTGAACATAATACATTTGGCTTGACAGACACAAGTTGCCATCATGCTCCGAAGCCATACAGCGTTCGCCCTGAACGCTTCAAGGCATAAACTACATCCAAAGCGGTTACCGTTTTCCTGAATGCACGATCAGTAATGTGGGCCTGCCAATGGATCCACACAAACCGTTTGGCATGTTCCGTGTATGTGACCGAATCGCGGATCACATTCTCGAGGAAAATTTTGAGAACACCACGGGTCTCCTCGTAAATAAGACCAGAAATTCGCTTTACACCACCACGACGTGCTAGACGACGAATGGCCTGCAAGAATGCTCGATACCTATTCATTCATTGGAAGAGAGGGACCGACTGGTTTGGTAATACCCTGGATATTATCCCGAAGAATTTTACGGTGACGCTTAGCACCCCCCTTGCCCAGTCCCTGGAAAACCGAATCAAGTGAGCTAGTGGAATCAGGTGACGACTGCAATACAAACCTTGCCACCTTTACCACGTCCCGACATGATATAATGTGATTTTTACAAAGATGGTCGTAGTCGAGAATGTTGTGCGACGAGCCGTACATAAAACATCTTGGTCACGTGACTACAATCAACAAATGCGTCGCGCGCACTACTGTGTCTCTTGATCCAAGTGTTTCTTCTTCTTGTCCAACTTGAATCGCTGCAGTTACAATGGTTGTCCTCTCTCTCTCTCTCTCTCTCTTTTTCTTTCTTTCTCTGGTCTGCTTGAATTCACTCTTTGGTGAACACCATGCTTATGTAATGAGGTCGAAATTTTAAGTTATGGTCGAGTCTGATCAGATTTCAATAATGTCTACTACTGCACGCGAGTTTCTGCTCTCGGTGCTTCCTTCTCGAAGTGTCGAAAAATTCGACAGAGAGGGGAAACGGATTCCCTCTGTGACTCTAACATTCGCTCAGTCCTTAGATGGCAAGATTGCTGGGAGCAGTGGGAGGCAGCTTGTCTTGAGTGGCCCAGACAGCATGCTTATGACTCACTGGTACCACGGATTCACGATCAAAGGTGTTTTACTTGCCCATTTTTGACTCTAGGATGAGGACTATGCACGACGCAATAATCGTCGGCATAGGCACGGCTCTCAACGATGACCCTCAGCTTAATGGTAAGCTTGCTTAAAATCGTATGCTCGTTCGTTCCGCGAATCTTTGCGATTCTAGTTCGCTTGATTCCCGAGGCGGCCAAACTATCCATCAGGTCACCGCGCCCAGTGGTTTTGGATTCAAGTCTCCGCCTTCGCTCAGACTGTAAACTACTGAAAAACTACAGAGATGGAAAGGGTCAACAACCCTGGGTTTTCTGTGCCTCAGATCCTAAATTTACATGCACAGAAAGGGATGCGCGCAGATCTGCTCTCGAAGTCGCTGGAGCAGTGGTGTACGAGATCCCATGTGTATCCGGTAAGATCTTCCTCGTCCCCTAAAGTATATTTTCAACCAAAATTCAGGCTTTCTATCCATTCCCAACCTCCTACAAAAGTTATGCGAGCATGATATTCGGAGTGTAATGGTGGAAGGTGGTGCGAGCGTGATTGGTGCATTCCTAAATGAGGCATCCCAACCCCGCTATCCCGGGGAATCTCCTGTTGTTGACACGTTGATCGTCACTGTGGCCCCAGCATTAGTGGGGGACGATGGGTTGGGTTATGCATTTGGCATTTCGGGAGGTAAAAAATGTGTGAGTGACCATCTGATTTTACTCGGAATGCTCGCACATTCGTTGCTTCAGATACCCAACTTCACGCACTTGCGGTCGGAGTTGATGGGGAAAGATGCTATTATTGCAGGAAAATTCATATGAGTGTTATGCAGCCACATCTTGCAGATACTAGGACATGCGATGAAGTAGACCAACCCACAGTTTATTTGGGTGACGATATTCTAGCATGAATATTGAAACGATATCGACAAGTCCCTCGTGTCTAGGAAACATGGCAAAACGCAGGATTTCTTTGAGCCCTGTCACAATGGTTGGCAATGCGTGTGGCGGCTTCCAGAGCGCGCTCGACAAGTAAACGCGGCGGCGCCGTCGCAGGAGTACAATCCAGGAGATCTGAGATAGGGTGGGTAGGAATCTATACAATGTAAATCGGATCGACAGAACATACCTTTATAGAGCAATACATATCGCATAACACGCTGGACTGGTTGTATCGCTAGGTCTCTAACACTGAGCTTCCGACTAGGAGGCTGACCAGCTAAGGCCCGACTACTTCTGCTTTCTGGCTCCCGCACGGGCACGGCACTTGTCTGTTTGTCTGCCTCAGTCTGCGGACGTTGCCCTGCGCAGTATTCCTCAACCATCCGCTCTTTGGTCTTGCCGGCGGTGTAAATCACGGAAAGTATTGGGGGGGGCTGAGGGCTGAGAGAGACGGACGTTCGTCGTTTGGTCGCGGATGAAGGAGAAGAACTCGACATCATTCCAGACTTACAAAGGCGCCATCTACCTATCGAGCCACTGGGCCGAGGATCATTTCTATCAGTGAAAAATGCTCCTGCAACAGCACACCAGGACACCATCGTCTCTTCGAGTTCGTCTTCAGACGCAACAAAGGCCGTGGAGACACCCCATGCCGACGGGTCCTCGAGGAACCGCTTTAGAAGTATTTCAGAGGCCCGAATGAGTGCCGAAACATAAGGAGACATGGAAGGTGGAGGCGGTGTGGCGGTCTAATTGGAGTCATGAGGCTATCATTGAATTGGCGGTGGAAAACAGACCTGAGCATTCAACAACATCTTTAAAGCCTCTTGATACTTCTTCTCCGTTCGGACAATCTCCCGAATACATAAAAGCGCTTTCCTGGCCGCCTGCCAGACTGCTGCATCCTCCGAGTCCGAGGTTGCGTCCTTCAATATCAGGGGAGGAGGTAACGGCACATCGCGAGGTTTGGCGAGCTGGTCGGAAGCTGGTGGTGAGGACGGCGGAGAAGACATGAGGGAATATGTGCTTTCATCTCCCCTTGCGCTAGAAAAATGCGCGCTGCTCGAGGACTTGGAAGGCGAAACGTCTCTGCCCCGTTCGGAAGGGTCATTTATCCTGCGAACTTTTTCAAGTCGATCTGCTAAGACATCATCTGATATGCTATCGTCTCCCACAGCGATTCCCATGTTAAAACGATCTGGAACAGATGACGGGCTTGCCGAGTGATGACTTCGGTTGGCGGTATATGGAGTCCCTATCCAGGCTAACGAAGCAAGAACCTCGGTACTTCCGCTAGTTCGTCGTGAATTTGTCTCACGAAACCGGGTTTTCTTGGAATTGCGCTCGGTGGAAAAGCCAAAATCGGTTCGACAATCGTGCCATGCATGATGAAGGGGCTACTAGACGTTACCGCACCGCATGCAGGATGACGGGTGATGAAGGGACTCACGATACCGACTTTAATGGGTGAGGGTGATCTGATTCGAGGAAGTGGAATCTGTCCCCTGTGTGTGCTCGCTGACGGCGGGGTATCAGCGCCTCGTTTCCGTGAAATGCCTTGTAGGGAAGAAATTTCCGTTGAGGGTGATGTAGTTACTACAGATTTGCTTTGTACAGGCTGAATAGGGTCTTGGGAGCGGTGGGAAGATGGTGGATATACATTTGTGTCCACATTTATGGGTAAACCGAACTCTTGTGATATTCTTGCGTGCAACATGTTCGGTGAAGTGGCCGGTGGCGATCCAGGAGATGTGGGCTCGAGAGGGGAAACATGGGGGTTTGGTAGATCTGGGGAAGAGTGGATCGGGTAATTAAGTACAGAGTGTTGTGGAACTCCAAGTTGTTTCCGAAGCATCTGGGGGTCTGAAGATAGGAGGACTTTTGGTGATGCTGCAGAGGCCATAGAGCGGATGTGCTCGTATGCGAAGTCCAGTCTTTGTGTAAGATCATCCGCCCGACACGGGTTGACAACCAAAGCGTCACAGGAGCCTTTGACAATACAAGAGTATTGGGAGCCTATTGGTTCGAGGCTGGCAGGGTAGCCATTAACACCGTTGGGGGACAAGGGCCTAGGGGATTTTGTAGTTGATAGCTTGGGCCATAGGTGTGGGTTATGGCCCTCGGATTCTTCATGTGTCGTGTGTGCTTGCACTGGGTAGTCGAACTCAGGTACAATGATGAAATGGCTCGCGGAGGAGTCATCGGACAGATATACACTGGAAACGCGGCTCCCGGAGCGCCCTACTTTAGCTTGTAGCTGTATACCTTGCTTTCTTCGAAAGGGGGTTGACAATCGCCAGTGTTTCTTCTCCCCAGACATGCCAAGGGTGAGTTAAGCATGGGGAGGGACACTTAAGCCGGACCGTTCGTATCACTTGAGAGGAGTAGCCCCTTTGTCTATTCGCTGAACTGGTCAGTGCGAGGAGGCTAAAGCGGATCCAATTTCATTCAACAACTTCGATCCCCTATGTACCACAAATACGTCACGTGATAAAAAGACAGAGTACAAAGGGCCATACACAGGAAGACGAAATCCAAGGCTTAGCCTTTCATTCCTCGGATTTGCTATCGTACAGTACCACATATTCCAGGGGCCCCGAGTGAGTACGGGTATCCTGCCACTCCGCATCTTCATCATCCGACGTCGGTACGCTCACAAGCGACACCGAGGAAGTGTCGGATTCAGGGTCTTCGACCTCATCCATCGCAGTTTCAGTAGATGGGAGCGAAGGCTGGCGCGCATCCTGGAGTTCGTCGCTGACATTCACCGAGTTGCTGGGGTGTGCGCTAGGCATCACCATTGAGGATGCCGCGAGCGAATGTTCGCTCGCTTGGTCGGAATGATGATCCGCGACCGTCAGACTGTAATTCTGCCTCAGTTGCAGGTCCTCGGGTAACATAGGGATCATTTACCCAATCCACACACTATTCCCGAAGAAGTTACCTTGACCATCATTTAGTCGCCAATAACCAACATACCTTCCCGGAACATCCGGCGCCTTGACAGATGTCAGACGCATGCTCTCCTTCACTACAGTATGGGTAAACACCTACCTTCAAGTCTCCCGTCCAGATGTCGAGGGCTTGTCCTGGATCCACGATTCCAACCTTTGCCCTAAGAGCTGCACTGCATTCCGGGGCAAACATCTCTCCAGCAACAAACTGGACTTCAGTGGTCGCCGGCCATGGCAATCTACCATTGTTCATCATATGCCAGCCCTTGACAAACTCCGCTCCCGGGGGAAAGATCTGACCATCAGGCACGTTGATGTCGCCCACGAGGGTTGAGTCCAGAAAGCTTTGTCGTGATGCATCAGTAATGACTATTTCTTGCTGATCGTCAGTAGGGAACTGTTGAGCGATGCGATGGGGCTCCTGGACACCTGGTGTCATAGGTGAAGGGGTACGGTAGCCACCAGCAGTTGATTTGGTACCGGAGACCGGGGAGACCGAGCACATCCACGGGCACTCACCCGCCCGAGAAATGGGAGAGGTAGCGGGAGTTGCTAGTAGCGGTGCTTCCGCGACAAGTGGCTCATGGGAAACTGGCTCCGTGATAGTACCTTCATTGGTATCAACCACTGGATCCGGAGCCTGCACTGCATTCAGGTGCATCATTTCTTGGTTTACTCTCGGCCACAATTGATGATAAATATCCAATGGCGGGTGAGTTGATCGGGGAGACTCAAGGGCCTCTGCAGCTTTAACTTGATGGGACGGTGCAATATTCCCTTGTAAGGGGCTACCGAGTGGGCTGAGGAATTCTTCAGCGAAAGGTGTCTGGTCCTCCGCAGCCACGTTGGTAGCCTGACTGGATACAACGGCAGGTATAAGTTCGGGTGACTTCATTGGGGTCGCGAGAAGACTTCGGGGAAGCGAAGCGGGTAACTCGCCGCAAACCGAGGTAGGGTTTTGGCAGGATGGTTCATTAGTCGTCCGTGCTTGCCCTACTCTGTAGACATCCGGGATAATAGCGTCAGGAGTCTTCAACTTCAACATGGGATGATTCGGCGGGTGGACAGGAATAGGAAGGGCCTCGCAGTCGCTGCACAAGTCGAAATCAGGACAGCTTGGATGCATGCACTGTTGAAGGATCAGAAGGTGAACAATGGGCTCTTCACTTTCCCACCTTATAGCGGGCGCCTTGGATCGTTTTACGACACGCTGGATTCAAAACATATGCTCGATGATATATGAATTCATTCATGGAAGAGGACTTACAGTCGCATACTGCAAGGTGTGCAGTCTGGCTAAATGGGATAGAACCACGCATCTAAGAAACCCATAATTAAGGATAATAATTTATACCGAACGTCGCATCCTTACCATCAGGTCTTCTGGCTTGTTTACTTTTACAAACCCATGGCTCGGGTGTTGCTCCATTGTTATTCTTGAAAGACTATCAGGACTATTGATTTCCGTATACGTGGAACGGCAAACCTGAAACAAGACGAGCACGTATCATAGTCTGGCTAAATTAGCACTAATCTGCGGCAATCAGCAGAAAAATCTTCACCTGGGCAGATAACACATTTCTGACACAAGCAATTAGCCTGAAATTTGGGATACGAAACGGAGGCTCACATAGCGTTCGCCGACAATTGCCGAGTCACAGAGATTGCAGGTTGCAGAATGACGAACAGGTGGATCAGCAGAGGTGGCAGCTGGTCCTTGTTGTGTGACATGGGCATGTGCAGAGCTGGAAGCCTGTTGACGGTTTCCGAACGATCTGTTTCTGTCACCGCCCAGGATGGTGTGAACATAAACGTGTCCCGGAATTTCTATATCGAAAAACTCGTGGAATGGATTGTGTAGCTCGGTTGCCCCAGATTCCATGCAGGCGGTGCAAAGATCGTAGTCTAAAATCTGAATGAGGGAGAAAAGTTTTAACTAAATCATCACGTACCAGGACAGTCGAGACACTTATGGCGGATCCCCACAACGGTTTTATTGCATTTATCGCAGATGACACCACGATGTATAGAACGTGCTGGTTCACCAGCCAGATTGGAAGATGCAGGCCCTGATAACTGAGAGGTCCCCGATACGCTGCCATGAGGCCTAGTTTCTCCTGCTATTTGTGCTGAAACTTGAATGGAGGATTCTGTCGAGCGTTGCTGAACGACGTGCGAAGGACCAAAACTCAGAGTATGAGCACTATGCGACTTGGAGAAACAGCCAGGACACTGATAATGCGTGAAACAATCAGCCAAGGTTCTGAAGTAATCGACTCACGACTGCATGCCAAGGGCATTTGGTACAACCATACCAAACACCGGCAAAGCTAGTTCTGCAGACGAAACACCACCGAGAAGCATTTACGTTGTCGCTGACACCGGTCTCTGATTGGGGCGGAACAACATCGGCGTCAGAGACTCTACAAGTAGGCCCATTTTCGAGCGGGGCGGGTTGCTGCTCCGCGTAACCAGAGCCAAACGTTCTCCACAGAATACGCTCTAGGTCCTCTTTGAATGAAGAGAGCAAGACATCGATATCTGCCTTGCCCTTGGAGATAGAACAGCAGGGCGCAGTTCCCGCTGTGGCACATCCATGAGGGGAACGAGATTCTTTGGGTGTCGGTGAGAATACTATCGGAGGAGGGGGAGGAGGGAACATTTGAGATGGCGGTGGTGGGGGTGGAAGGATGCAGGTAGGGAATGGATGCAGCGGTGGGGGTGGGGGAGGTATGAATGACTTTGAGTTCAGAGGAAGTGCAGGACTGTGGCGGGGTGCGACAGGGGAGGGAAACTTGGAGGGAATGTCAGGCAAGGGAATTGTGGGGGTACTGTACAGTGACAGCCTTTCTGAAGGAATGCTTGGAGCCTTCTGCGAATCCGCTTCGTCGAAGATGGTGAATCGGAGCAAAGGATTAGGCCACAGACGGCGCAAAGGAGCGATACAAGAATCGTAGTCTTCGACAGAGTGTACTTCCTTGCCAACCAAGATGCGTCCAGGCTTGAACGCATCGGGAGAGAAAATAAGCCTAGATAGATAATAATTATGGCTGATGGGAAACAGTCGGTAGAGCTAGGGTGACGGTGAGCGCCGGCTGGTGGAGGTGACAAACGAAGGAGACGGACCTGATGGTGGAGGTCATTGTATGAAGGGAAGAGAACAGAGTCAGGAAAGGTGAATCTTCGGGTTTCGTTTCTGTATGTGGCCTTGACGGTAAACATGGTTGCTGGTCAAGATGGGACTGGGACGCGCGCTCCTCATTTATGGGCGTGACAGGGCGTGACAGGACACGGAGCTGCGGACCGGCGATGTCGTTCTCGCTGCTCTGCACGACGAGATTCGACCCCGCTCTCGAGACGTTCGGGTGGAACAACGCGCCCGACGGTGCCCCGTCGCCATATCTCCTACTCGCATACCAACTCGACCGTCTACTCTCCTCTGCCCGTCTCTGTCGGTGGACAGCCTCCGACTCACTCGATTACGCAGCACTGAAAACCGTTTGCGACGCAGCTGTCCGCGAGGCCAACGGTGCTGACGGCAGGACCCCCCTCAAGGTGATCAGATCCCCAGTCCTTTGTCAGCCACTGACTCGGGCCTGTGCACCAGATACGCGTCGTCCTCCCGCCGTTTGGACACGTTACTGCGTCCGCCTCCCCAATCGAGCCATTGCGTTATGATCCGACAGCAGGATCTCGTTTTACTCCCGGTGTGGACACCTATATTCAATCCGTTCCGATACTCTCAATCTGTATCGACACACAGCCGACCTCTGGCACCGTCTCCATGAAAACCACAGACAGAAAACCATACGACGATGCTCGAGCGCGCGTTGGCATCCCCCCACCTGGTGCACTCCGTCCCCGTGATGTCACCCCACATCATCCCGATGATGTTATCTTGTTCAACCCTTCGGGAGCCATCATGGAGACGTCGATATGCAACGTTGCTTTCCATCGCCGTGGGAGGTGGCTCACCCCACCACTGACAGTGGGCTGCATATCCGGTGTATTCCGACGATGGTTGCTGGATAACGGTCGCATTCATGAGGCCGACGAACACTCCATATCATTAGACACCATCGAAAACAATGAATGGGTGCTTGTCTTCAATGGAGTGGCGGGATGTCGACTTGGTCGAGTGTGCCGCGATAGAAATGGTCGGGAGTGATGCATACGATACATGGCTTGTAAGATACTTTTAACCGGCGTGGTTCCTGGAATCATCGACGTCCATGGACTCTCCGTCATTACCGTCGAATACCCCATCGTCCATTTCATTCAACATGTAATCCACGATAAAGCTCTCCTGAACCAATCTGTCGAGCCTTGCGAGGTGTCGTCGGGTATAAGGAATCAAGCCATCGACGATATCCCTCAGTGTGATCGGCTGTTGCGAGTCGTAGCTAGGGCCAGCAGTCCCTTCCGGATAATTATAACTGAAGGCCGTAACAACATCTTCCGCGGGTCGCAACTTCAATACAGCGTACAGAACGCTTTGTGCAACACCGCTTGTTTTCGCGTTCGTGTTCCAGTCGCGGATATATCGTACTAGCAGAGAAAGATCCGGATTTGAAAGCGTACGCAACACTTCATCCAGTGCGTGGTTGCCGCTCACAGACGTATTGCTCTGCAACCCCTGTTCCAACGCGACAGACCGAATATCGCCGAATAGTGCGAGAAGCCTTCCCGGTTGTTGCATAGCAAGCGCAAGTTCGATCGCTCTCCGATAGTCGTGCATAGCAAGATGGTTCATAAAATCTTGTTCTCTGCACATGAATGTAGCCAGATGGGAATAACATATGAATGTTCCTCACCTCAGTATTTGGTTAGCGCGCTTCGCCTCTCTTTCTTTCTCCTCCTCTTCTGTGCAGTCTTGCCAGAACGTGACAGCAGAGTCAGCGGCTCCAGATACAATTGTCGCCTCGTCGGTGCTGATAGCAAGTGCCCAGATCTAAGGACTCATCTCGGTCAACTCCTTGATGGAAGATCTGACACATACTTTGTCTTCATGGTTGTCGAGAGTCGCCACACACGTTTCCTCCCTCACATTCCACAGCTTCACCAGCCCATCAGATCCTGTACTCACCAGGTGCGTTCCACAGTTAATAAAATCAACTCGGAGAACGGAATTGGTATGCCCCTCGAATGTTTTGATGCAAGTAAAGTCCTCAAGGCTCCAAAGTTTGACCGTCTTATCGCTGCTCCCAGTAGCCAACACACGTTCCGTCTTCCCGAACTTGACATTCCAGACGCCTCTTTTGTGGCCCTTGCAGCATCCTAAGCGCTTGATATCTCCACGCGCAGGCTTTCCACGAGAGCCAGGTGTATAGAAAATTTCGTAGATGTTTGCAGTGCGATCCTGGGAGCCGGAGGCCAGAAGTTGGTCATTTGGTGCCACATCCAGAGAATTAATGTCCTTTTCGTGGGCTTTATGTGTCGTAAGACTGTGGCATTGCACTGGATCTACACCAGCGAATGTCGGAGGAAGTCCTGATAAATCCCACATCTTGATTGTTCGGTCTTGACTTCCAGTGAAGACGAAACGAGGGTGGGAATCAGTGTCATTGTATACCCGTGACATAGCGATGGAACCGACGCTCTCTGTATGTCCTTCGCAAATACCAATGCAGCCCCACCCATTGGTATCCGGTTGGTGTGCAAAAGCCCATATTCGCGCTGACTTGTCCTTGCTTCCACTGGCGAACATACGACCATCCAAACCTTGATCCAAAGAAAGTACTATTTCGGAGTGACCGGCCAAAACTTGAGCATCCAGATTAGAAACTGAATAAATGCGGATGAGGGACGAGTTAGTAGCAAGTGCGATCTGAGTATCTCGTGGCCCTGTGCTACTGGACGGACTTGGAGAGGTGGTTGGTGGCGATAAAAAGATGGCATCAACAATTTCGTCGTTGTAGCCGATCATATGGCGAACTAGTGATCGGGATTTTAGGGAATAGAAAAAGATGTTTTGATCTGCATGTGCGGAAATAATGGCGTCTACAGCAGGGAGGTAACTGACCTCCGGGAACAATGAGAAACGCTCGAAGGACAGAGCTATCACTCACAAGGCATCGATAATCTGTCTCTGCGCTTCCTGATCAACAGCGTTGGGCCCAGACTCTGAAGTCAATGAGCAAATGACGGAGCCCTGTGAAAGATCCCAAATCCGGACGACACCTTTATCACCGGCAGTAAAGAATTGAAGCCTCGGGGATTTAGCAGTGAAGTCGTTTAGCTCTGGGTGTACGAACCCCACAGCTTCGACGCTTTCCATGACTGGGACAGTCTTAGAAAGAGTCGGGGCTACGACGACTGAGTTCCCTTTTTTTTGTTTCCTGATGCTTCCATCGGCTGAACGAGAACTCGCGGACATATCCCAAAGTAGGACTACAGAGTCCCTTCCTCCACTTATGAGCCATTTTCCATCTGGTGTCACATCCAAACCTCGTGGAACGGAAACGTGACCTTCCAGAACGGCGATAGGCTGAAGTGCCCCTTGGTCATTTCTAGACGTTGCCGTCAAGTCAAACAAGCGAATCCGAGTGTCAACCGAAGCAGTCACAAGCTGAAAAGTCCTCGCTGAAGTGGCGATTGATGGATCCCGGGGGAAATTGAATTTTAAAGCACTGACAACACCTCCGTGTCCTTTGAAAACATGTGTGACATGTCCCGCAGAAATTTCCCAAACTTTGACGATGCCGTCTGCTGACCCAGATGCAAGGAATGATGATGTCGGATCGACCGTACAAACATGTACTGGTGCATCGTGAGCATGGGCAATGACTCGGGAGGGGTGCACGACCAGGCCAGAACAGACTTTTGGAATCTCGAATAATCTGAGGGAAGGAGGGGTCGTGAATAATATGAGGTGGGCGGCGGAGGGTGACAGACAGAGCGTCGTGACGGACTCGGATGCCTAGAGCAAATGAATATCAAACAAGAGATACGCAGACAGGACATACACAGGAGAACCGGCAAAGCAGTTTTCCACTAGATGGTTCTGTCAATAGCGCTTCTTCCGCGAGACATGTAACAATCTTGGATCCATCTGGGGCGACTGCAATAGGACCGGTTGTATGCAATGGCTCAATCGTCCGCAATTTTTTGTAGCTTTCATCGACCATTTAGTCATCTACATCCCTTGGATATTGGAAGACCTTACATAGTCCTGACTTTCGGCCTCTGGCTACCAGCCATATCAGTTTCAGGGAGATGGGGTCTTCAAGTCGTGAAGTTTGTTTGGTCCTGCGTCTTCGAAATATCTGAGCCCTCTGAATCACGCATGCACGATGGACGTCGTAATTAGTATGACCTCGCGACAATTGATGTTTTCAGGTTTTGCTGTGGTGGTTTTCAGCAATGAACTAGCCGGGACAACTGTAAGACAGAAAGTCGATCTTTGTGTCTTGCTACTTTCAACATATGGTCATACGATTGACTAACAGTGTACAAAAATTTGACGTCGTCTATCCTAGTGAAATCCTAGTGAAGTTCAAATGCGGTGTTATGAGAACGCTTGAGTATCCAATGCAGCGCTCAGACATGAACCGAAGAAAACAAAATCCTCGATAGCGAAACTCACGTGCGACAGCAGAAAAACTATCCCAACCGATTTTGAAGTCGGAAGGCGGTCTCCTCAGCAGCCCTTCTCAATCTGTTTTCTTCACTCGCAATCCTTTCGACATCTCTTCTTTTCCTCCCTTCTTCTTCCAACAAACCTTCTGTCGCTCTCAATGCAGCCTTCGCTCGGGCAGCTTCGGCCTGTGCTTCGGCGAGCTGGTCCGATATGCGCAAGGAAACAGATATGGCATCAGCGGCTTGTCGCCGTAGTCCGGCCATTTCTATTTGCATTCGATCGATAACACCGTCATCAGCGGTAGAGTACAGGTGGCGGCCTTTATCTGAACTATAAAGACGTGTTGCAGCTTCATGGATCCCAAGAATGTCTAGACCAGACCCAGATGGGTTGTGATGACGCGGTATGATCATGTCTTCTTCGCTTTCGTATTCGTCTTCTGAACCGTTACACTCGTGTGGACTATCTTGCCTTTCGGTGCGTTCCTCGGAATCGTGTTCATGTGTCCGCATAGAAGAAATCGCTCCTGGTGTGAATGGAGATGGACTTGTAAACGTGCTACGCTCTGCAGACGTTCCCTTTTCTGCTAGGTGTTTTCGCGGCCGCCCACGCGTCTTCTGCTGGTTCGATTGCGTCGAATCAACCTGAGAGGGACCAGAGGCAGCCTTGGACGTTCGTCCACGCTTCCGTGGTCGCTTCGTACCAGGGGGAGCAGAGAGATTCACTGTCCAGTAGGAGCCGAACCCTGGATCAGTGACTGGACGAGGTTGTCGCTCAAATAGTCTGTTCAAAGACAAATGGTGACGAACGGATTGCTAAAGGGAAGACATTCGAGCGAAGGGATTTCAGGAGAGCAGCCATCATACCTTCCACGTTGGACCAGCATTTCGAAAGTATGCATACTTGTTCTCCATAGCTGCATAGATCTCTCTTATCGTTAGTCGCTTCTTCGCGCTTCCTAGTATCGCACAACGTAGAATGACAGGGAGCGTGTGCTGCGGTCGCCCGTCTGTGTCAGGGAGACAGGCGAGGGTGTCTGGGCAATTAGGATGTGGTTCATGATCGCCGCATTGGGCATTTCCTTGGAGTCGGGGGCTGCGTTTAACCATCAAGTTTGTGCTTGTGTCCGACGCTGACTCGGGCGATGTTGGCCCCTCCCAGTTTCGTTGTGCTGGGGTTGGTCTGAACAAAGGGGGGTCAATAGAGAAAATGCGGACGGGATAAATCCAACCGACTCGCAAGAGCTAGACAAGTGTTCTTCAGGATTCAAAAGATTTCGAATGCTAGACATTCTTGTATGGCTTTCAGGTGGAGGCTTCATACGAACACAAACTGCGTTGTCATTGTGGGTCCAATGAGATTATATAAGCACTCTCATTACATCCGATAATTACTAAATTCGTATGAATAGCTTGTTGAGGGGTCCCTCCATCCGGGTTCCCCTCGATAGTTCGCATTCGTCGACGACTCCGGGATAGGTGCATTCGCCCCGGAAGGTGGTTGCTGGAAGGGCCCGTGTACAACATTCGTCGCACAAGGCCACCATTCGTAACCAGGATAATACGATGTCGACGGTTCGATACCCGGGATATCTAGCCCCAACATGTGCGCCATCATGCGAGTGCTGATGTCCTGGATCCCTGTGGCAGACGTCATCCGTTCCTTTGAGCTAGAATCCCCAAATGTCTCTCTTTGAAGCAAGTCAGAGCACTTCTCCCTTCCAAACGCGTCATCGGCATCTCTTTTCTGCCTGTCAGGAGCTTGCAACATTGGCGCAAGGTTACTATCTACCTGGACCTTTACGCCATGAAGCAACTCCCATGCTCTACCTGCACTGGGCCAAGTCATCTGCGAACATGTAAATTTAAACCTAGAATATGCAAGGTAGCAGTACGTACTTGCATGTCTTTTAACGCACTCAACGATTGCTGAAGCCCAATGTAAGCCTGCACGTTGGATGGACGTAGAGTCACTTTGAGTGATAAAGATGAGTGCATGATAGGATCTGTATAACCTAGGACATACGCGTCACGATATGTATGATACTGTACACACATTAGGGTGGCATGTAGATGTCATAGGTCAAAATAACTCACCCTGCACTGAGGATATATGGTGAAAGAAAAGGTGATGCACGTTTAATATTGTAGCAATCGTGATATGTTGTCACTGAATCACGTTTAGCGAGGACCTCAGCTTTCGAACCATACCGCTTACCGATAGTACTGATGTAAGTTGCAGCACTTTGGCATAGGTCGAAGGCTTTCAGCGAAGTTGTATTGGATCCAGGAGGTGGATTTTGGAGGATTGGCTCAGAGCTAAAGAAATCGGATTACGTACCCCGTATGCACTGACTAGATCAAGGCGTACCCTTTCCAATTCGGTATACTATGCCGAAGGCACTGATCAGTAATTTGGCCTCGATGAGGAACTCCACTCACAAGGCTCTGTGCAAAAGTAATACAGCGGACCAGTATTTAATATGGACGTATAAGACGGGGGCTGGTGGAGTGTTCCTTTTGTTTGCAGGGTCGTATCTTAGGTCGTCGGGGAGCTCAAGGTACCATTGGTCAAGACAAGCTTCCAAGTTACTCAAGACGGTTCGCCTGGAACCACGTTTTGAAGACTTTACTGGATAAACCAATGACACAATCGACCCAATGATCACGGCTAAACAAAACGCATTATAGCTCGAATGATAACCATGGGAAACGACTAACAGAGTGACGAAGCAGCTCGAAAACACCGCATGATGAGGACAGTCGATAAAGATCGGTGCGGTACCATGCCAAGTCGGTGGCTTGAGTGAGAGTCATCCTCATACTGTAGTGCTGGTCAGCATCAGTCCTCAAGGCTTGCACAACTCACCTCTCCTGCATCCGGTAGCAGTGTATCGAAATCATTCTCATCGATACATATTGGACGCCCTGACAGAACAAGGTAAGTCACCTACGCGCGAATGCTGAGCTTACACGAACCCATATAGGTGGAGCTATATCTTGGAATCCAGAGTTGAGCCAGGTCCATCATATCAGATACAGGGACACACTTATCCGCAATGCAACAAGCCCACCATATCTGTTTCCTCACTTGATTTTCTTCATCAGTAAACATTTTCCTCCCACCGAATTCCCAGTTATCTGCTGCGCGGTTGAGACCTAAATCTAGCGCCTACATTATCATCTATCAGCCTGAGACTGGATATTGGCATATGGGACGTACCATTCGAATTGCCATTCCTTTTAAACAAAAATGTCAAGATGCAAGGCAAAATACATGTAATTAATATCACCACACCGATATACAGCCAACCCTGTTCCATGGACCCTAAATGTTGGATCAGCATGGAGGACAGACGACCCTACGAGACCATACCAATTCCAAATTCACGATGTCCGAGGAGGAGTAGAGCCTGACAGGTCGATGCCCGACAACTATGTGACACTTGCGCTGATAACCAGAAAGATATTGGTGGTCAAAATAAACTGTAAAGAAAAGCGTGATGTACCAAGGACACTCCTAGCTTGCGTGAGGTAATCACACCCGGCGTCCCATATTTTGTCTATTGTTTCTGGATCGCTCTCATCGAGATAGCGGGCAGCAACGGAAAATAGTGACAGAAGTAATAGTTTGCTGACGGCCTGTGACGGTTCCGGGACAGATGAAGGAGAATGACCATTCAGGCTTGAAGGACTTGGATTGCCGCTAGTGCTGCTACTAGGTAAGCACCCGTGCGGGCAATAATGCAACATCGACGAACCTTCTTCTCCTGTCGTGGTGCAGAAATGTGAGGAAATGGGCAGGACGTGATTACACAGTAAGCTTACCACTCATTATACTCACGAAAAAAACGGCCCTTATGGATAACAGGGAATATTGGATGAGCATACGAGAAGTACAAGTCAAGTAATCGCTCCTGCAGCTCGAGAGGAGGAAATATAACAGGAATGTCAGCTTCTGGTGGTATGGCAGACAAATGTGCCTTAGCGGATGGCCAGAAGGGTGCCATCGGAAGCCTCCTGCAAATGTAAGGTCAGTATACTGCTCGATTACAAAAAGAGAAGTAGATGCAACCAAATTCCTCCATCAAGACGACTATCAACGCGATCGTTTCGAAAGAGAATGTGGAGACCGCTAGCTTTCCCATGATATCTTACCTGGATCCTGTGAGTAAATCAGAGTATCAACTTAAGTGCAGTGTACCTCTTGATTCTCGTCCAACGATAGTTGTCCAAATGCAGTCGCACACTGAGACTCATCCGCCACTTCTGAATCTGAAATCCCGGATATTAAGTTGAGTGGACGGCACTATCAAAACTATCGAATCACCTGAAGATGCCCCCATAGTGTACATCTCGTTCCAATTCGGATAGCTTGGACCCCCCTCGGAACTAGATTCATCGAGCCGACGGCGTTGAGGGAAAGGAGCCCCACCAAACGCACGGAAAGACGATTGCCGAATGCTAGAACTGTGAGGACCTTCCAATGTGTTCCTAGACAAGCGAGCGGCCAAGCGGTCTTGCCATTCTGAAGTTGGTGCACTAGATAACGCCTGGTCTTCGCGTGCGTTCACAAAAAGCTTACTTGCATAGCAAAAAAGAGACGGCTACCTCTCGACGAAGAAACAATCTCTCGCGATATACGTGATTGACGCCTAGATCGAGTCGTATCGCGAGAAGACTCGTTGCTTCGAAAGATGCAAGCGAAAAAATCTTCTTTGGTGGCACCTACAGGCTGAGAAAGACGCCCGGAAGGACCCTGACTTTGGCATCAGTCAGGACACCACTGTCTCAGAAGGGACGAACGTACAAATGGTCCGGTATCCACTCTGTTCAGTATGTCCCTTGCTAATTCGTCTTGACGGATGTCAGCTAACAAATCCTGTACACGACGGTCTGGGCATGCAAGCAGTGACCCGAGCAACGACTCGACTTGCTGCCATCGCTGTTCAATCGCCTGAATATATCCCTTTGGAGGGCCGCGCTTGTAGCTGGGGCCTACGGTACTTGATGTGAGTTCCCCTACATCCTCCGGGGTGAAAGCTTACCTAGAAAGGTACAGACTGAGAGCCGGGAGATCGTCAGGGCTCTGATGGCAGCAGAGTGAAGCTGGAGATACCATTGCCTCCAAGGCCACAGCCCTTGCAGGTTCCCGGAGCGCTCGAGGGTTCGCACTTGCTCTTGGTCTTTCTACACTGATCGCAGGCTAATAATGAGGAAATTTAGTGGGCAAAAATGGAGCAATGAACGAATGTGTTCACCCCTGCTACTTCGTTTGCGGTTTGACAGGGAGTCCTGGTTTGATTCCTCCTCCGAGTGTTCGGATTCATTCCAGTGGGATGTCGACATTGTGGAAAGCAAGACGGTCGGCATCGACCTTGATGATTAATAAATAGTAAATATGGGACTATCGGTCATGGCAGGGTCCTCGCACGGTCATCCGATTGGTGATTTGGCCCCTCGAGCTGAGCATACAGGGCTGAATTCTCCCAGGCACACAGCACCCCTTACATACATACAACGGCGATTCATCCACACCAAACCGGTGTGCCTAAAACTCCCTACTTAAGAGGACTGTATGGGAGGGGGAGTAGTATAAACGAGTCCATGGCTGTCGCGAGTTGGGCAGTCTGCAGTATTGTCAGCCTTTAAATTCAGCTCCCACGCATAACATGTAGCGGACCTTGGAGACTGTCTCTGCCCATCCATCAATCTGCCAGGCCTTCTCCCTCGTTTCCTTCCTCGCTTCAAGGCTCCTGATACAGCTATGAGAATAATTTCCTACTCAAGCTTAGACTCTCACTGACGGGTATTGCCACATGTGGTGAACTTGATGGAGCCTTCCAATCTGCGAGAACCACGCTCCGATTGGTGCGACAAATTTGCGACGGGCCTCGATACCCCTCCGCCTGGAAGAACCAATCAATCGTGGAATGTGATGCATGATAGACCGTCAAAAGCACACCATGTATTCTCCCACTCCAAAAGGGTACCAGGCTTCAGCTGGTAACTCCGGAGTTCAAAGACACCGCCTTGGGCATGTGGTGGTGCAGTAGGAAAGAACGCAAATTCTTGCGCAAGTTGTGTAGAACGGGAAACTACGTAGGGGAGAAGCGCCTTATAAGATTTAGCGTGCTGAAAGGGAGTAAGCATCATACAGGAGCAGAATCGAGTCAGGGGGCACTACCTCTGAATTTCTGATGAGTTCCACTGTCTTGTCATAACCAGCATAGTTCTCATACTCTAGTATATGAACTGTGGTTCGAAGCAAGATGGATGGATCACTCTTACGGTGCACAACGAGAAGCACTCACCAAACGTGTCTTGGTTGCCGACCACCGTCTCCCAGCTGCCCGTCAGCTTGACGTGTAATCTTGGGTCATCTTTAATGGTCGCGTAATAGTTTTCGCTACGAGCACTCATAAATTTACTAGCATCTTCTGCTAGAAGGCCACGCACGCAGCCGCCTTATACTCGTCAATCGAATCGGGTTTCACCTGATGGACTATCCAACCATTAGGTGCTTCAGCTTAACATACACCAAGTGCCTACCTTCGAATCCGTGGACATATTTACCTCTCGCAACGAGCCTTGAATGTTGTTGTACTTCAATTTCGCCTGCCTTCCGGGCATCCGGTGATCCATGGAGCAGCGTCTGCCGCATGTCCTTAGTATAACAGCGTCGAGAGTACACGTGCGCTACCTGAACTGAAATAGAGCGTTGTGCTCCTCTGAATGCAACGTCGGGTTTAAATGCACTCTTTGCCACCAGGTGCAACATCGCCGAACCAATGTGTACGAGAGAGGACAAGTTGTTGAACGAAACCGATGCGGTGTAAAGCCGGGTGTGAAGCTTTGAAAAACGGCGGAGTTGTCGACGGAAACGGTAAGCCCAGCAAGTGACCCCGCCTTCAACCTCCTCTCAGGCTCCTCATTAACATTAACACTGATTTATCGGCATAGCACACGATCGTGTTCTACACATTATGTGATGCAGACCTCACCCATACCTCGTGTATCACCCATGGAAGAAAAGCATCTTCGCCAGCCGTAGCTTTGAAAAACCGGGCGTGGTTCCCCACCATCTGCACACTGCACTCCAGCAAACAATCACCTGGGTCCCGGGTCGACTCTGCTACCAACGTTGTGCTTCGAACCAAGAGCTGGTACGGTGATAGCAGCTGCACTCCCGTTACACCTCGGCGTCACGTATTGTGCAATCACGATGCTTACCCAGTGTTTCCCGTCGGAAGAACACTCATATTTCGATCTACGTAGGATCTGCTCGTTGTTTTCAGTCACGAGGAACACCAACTCGACCGTGGCATCATTGAATTGGAACGCTGACAACACGTCAATGAGAATATAGTCGCCTTGTTTTGCATCTGTGTGGATCGTTTAAAAGTGCTCAAGGATACAACCTTTCGACTCACTATAGGGACTACGGAACGCAGTGGCGGTGTTTCCATCCACAGCGCAAGACAGGGAACACCGTTGGTAACGTAACATTGCATTCTCTCCTATTAGCCCAGCCCGTTTTTTCTCATTCCTGAGCAAGTCTGTCGCGGCGAGGCTGTTAGGGATATTGTCATCGGGAAGCAGTCTGACGCTGCTCTCCAGCAGGTAGGGTGCACCGATCGCGGCTGCACGGTTTACATGATGGTCGTCGAGATTGGAGACATGGCCACCCGTCTTCACGAAATCTGGAATGGCAACTCGAGCGCAACCAGACGCTGCGGCACAGGACGAGCATGCCACAATTTCGTCCAGGTAGCGACACGCATTTTCCTGTTTTGTGTAGCAAACCTAATATTCATTCGGGAGAGAAACGCACTATATGCATTCGGTTCCGTTCGTTGCCCTCATGACCGACAGTAAATGGTTGGCCACCCCCGAGCTCTATTCCTTGATCAAACCAAATTTCTGGTACCTCGTTGCTCAGGATAGTGAAATAGTTGTCTGCCATTTTGATTTGTTCCTCCGTCATGCCAAGGAAATCATCATGCAAGAGAGAGACGAAACTGAAAGCACGTTGTCGATTTATCATGGCACCGTGACCTAGCCACGCAAAGCCTGTGTGGATACCGTTCGGGGTCACCGTTGTACGTAGCAGACTCGATAGGTGCTCGTGTGGCGGCAAAAGATATATTCCGGTTTGAGAAGACTCTTCTACTCGAACGCGAAGCGTCTTTATGAGCTCTGGTAAGACGATGTAGTCGTCATCCTGCAATCGCCATCCACAATGCATGGGCAAAAAGATCATGTACACCCAGCGGAGACACGTACCTGAATGAAACAGTAGGGTGTCGACACCTTGGTGCACGCAAGGAACCGAGCGTAGAAATACAAATTTTTCGGCGAATTCTCTATCTTGAGCTTCCATGTGTTGCAGTGGGCACGGGAGAAAATCTAAGTGCGAGGTCAGTCAGAATTCGCGTGGTCAGTTGGCCAACCTCTTTTGAAAGTATCTGGGGACTGTTGTTCCAGACGTAGACTTGAGAAATGGTGTCGTCTAACCATGGCCCACAAAGGAGGGATGCGATGCGGACCACATTATCTAACCGAGACCAGTTGAGAATAATGGCAGTGACATTGGGCAACCGAGATTTCGACGTGGGCAGGCCTACACGGATTCCGTGTGTACTGCCAGTGGCTCCTGTGAAACTGAAGGGAGTACGCGCAGGGGGTCGCAGGTCGTTCAGGATCGCATCTATCGTCCTCGCAGTAGCCATCCGTACGTTGACCGAATGGTCGTAAAAACCATCTAGTTCAGTCGGCGCTGACATTTTTGAGTCCCACCACCCAATAAAACGGCAACATTGACATTGTTTCTCTCGTGGTCATCGCTGCAGCGATGGGCTTGGTAGGGTGATTATAGACGAGTCTATAACGAAAGTATTTACAAAGCAACTTAGTCCATCCGGGCCTTGAGCGTGCGTGATACAACTTGATCTTTGGTACTGAAATTGACGGGATCAGGGAGGAGATGGTGTGATGACAGGGAGAGCGCTCACATGACATGCACAATAGCACCCCAGCCCGAAAAGGCATCTCGATCAACTGCGTTTAGCAGAGTCTGCGAAATGGTCTCGAAGAGATCGTCTGGCTCCAAGTCAGGTTCCCAAAGGCCCTCTGCAACACCGAACAGTTTCGAGCTAGCGATCCCAGCAACGACGAAATCCTTGGCGAAATTTATGCAGCCTATGACATCGGTTGCAGCGACGAATGGCTTGAATGTACCTGTGGGGGACTTTGAAAGACCAGCGATGACGGGTTCGATAAAGTATGGCGCGAAACGGTGCTCATATAGAGTCGAGGACACCAAGTGGGTAAATGTCTCCGGTTGGATGTCTCGTTCCTCTTTGATAGTGTACATGTTGACGCGATAACGGAAGCGCTCGCGTCTACGATGGCTGAGACGGGGACGATGCAGGTCAGACAGACGCTTACAGTGTGGTGACGTCGGTACCCAGCCCGGGGAGACCGACATACAATCTGTCTGTCACGGGAAAGACCTGGACAAGGGTGAGAGGTGAACAGACTAGAAGGACGCATCGGACAAGCACCCTCTGGAAGCTGGATGAAACGCCCAATGCTTGGGTGCCCAACCGCAAGTCGGAGGCGATGGCGACACAATCCTTGCCAACCATGGCTATGACGGAGCCACCGTTATATTCCATTGCGGACTGTGTGTGAGTGAGTGGGGATCGACGGCGGAATAACGGAGAGGGTACTCGCCATGGCTGAGATCGACGCGTATTCTAAGTGCCGTGACGCGTCCCCCGAGCGGAATATGTCACGATACGTCACAGAAGCGTTACATGCGCGTCACGCACATATGGACCTGAAGGGACTCGGTAAGCGCGGTCGACATGAATCGCATTCGCACCGGCCCCCTCGCCCGTCCGCTATCCCACCTGCGGGCAGCGGTTCAGGTACGATCCTTGTTTCTCTGACATCCCACACCAACACGCTAGCCAGGATAGAATTGCACACATCGATGCCCAGAGACCTTTCTCACCCGCCCTGGTCGATTCCTTCCAGCGCAGACACGACTACCTTCGCATCTCACTCACTGAGCGGTGCAATCTGAGATGTAAGTTCCTTCCTCGGGGCCCCGAGTGCTTCGTTCATCCTGCCGTCAGGCTTCTACTGCATGCCGAGTGAAGGCGTGGAGCTTTCTCCCCGGGAACACATTCTCACGAACGACGAAGTCATTCGCCTCGCCGCTCTTTTCGTTAAAAGTGGTGTACGCAAAATACGTTTGACCGGTGGAGAGCCAACAGTCAGAAAAGGCCTCGACAATATCATAGGTGACCCGCTCCCCTATCTTACACTGGCTGTCATCCGACACTGACCTCAGCACAGCTCAATGAATTGCGCCCGTTTGGTCTCGAGTCCATCGCAATGACCAGCAACGGGATTGCCCTCCATCGTCGATTGCCCGACTTCGTGCACAAGGGCCTCACCCACCTCAATCTGAGGTTTGTCTCTTCGCCTTCCCTCCATGCAAACCTCAGACTCAGACATCCAGCCTTGACACACTAGACCCGTTCAAGTTTGAAATTATGACACGCCGCCCTGGCCACGATGCCGTCTTGCGTGCTCTGGGTGTGGCATTATCTTGCCATAGCTTGCGATCCCTCAAGTTAAACGTCGTCGTCGTCAAAGGACTTAACGATTCCGAGGTCCTAGACTTTGTCGAACTAACAAAGGACAAAAAGCTTTCCGTACGCTTCATCGAATTCATGCCTTTCACAGGTGACTGTTTGAACCGTCTTCCCACCTCTTACTAATTCGGCGTGTTTGACCTACAAGGCAATAAGTGGGACAAAGCTAAGATGGTTCCGTCCACGGAACTGCTGGACACAATCAAACGCAGGCACCCTACAATTGAACGTGCACCCGATGAGCTCAACGATACCGCTCGTTCATGGCAAATACCAGGATATACGGGCAGCATTGGTTTTATTAGTAGTATGTCTGACCACTTTTGTTCATCTTGCAATCGTCTGCGACTGACCGCCGACGGCCAAATAAAAGCGAGGGTATTTCTACGCCTTGATAAAGCATCCCGGCTGACGCTATGTAACAACAGGTTTGTTTGTTCGATGCCAAGGAGATCTCCCTCCGTGACGCGATTCGAAGCGGTGCAACAGACGAAGACCTGCTCCAGATAATTGGATCCGCCGTTGTCGAGAAGAAAGAGAAACATGCGGGAATGGAGGATATTGATGTTTTGACGAATCGACCAATGATTTTAATAGGAGGTTAGCTACTTTCCTCCTGAAACGCCGTAGGAATATAGCTAGCAGCATCCTTCCTAATCAGCGCTTGTATTTACACAGGGCCCCAGCAATTATTGACACTTCCCATCGCGGGCCCACCGCTCAGGAATCTTGTCCCTCTTACTGCTAGCTCCCGTGCAGTCACTCGAATTGAACGACGCTGGCAGAGTCGCTCAACCAACTCGATTCCCAGCCTAACTCACCTAGATTCCGTCGGTCGTCCATCCATGGTCGACGTTGGTGACAAAGATTCGACGAAGCGCACCGCTACAGCAACAGGTTATATCTACATTCCCAGAATTGCTTACGAACTGGTTACCGGAACCCCGTCCAATTCAGACCACAGCCCATCAATGGACAAACGACGAACCAAAGCCACCAGTAAGGGGGATGCCCTCACGGTAGCGCAACTTGCAGCGATAATGGGATGCAAACGAACTTCGGAACTAATCCCGCTGTGTCATCCCCTACAGCTTTCTAGCATCTCGGCTACGTTGACCCCTGAAGTGGCAGACGTTCGGGACGGGCAGCGTCAAGGTTCCCACACGCTGCGACACAGGATCCGATGCACGGCTACGATCTCCTGTGCAGGCAAAACGGGGGTTGAAATGGAAGCATTGACTGCTGTATCTGTCGGCTTGCTTACAATTTGGGATATGCTCAAGGCCGTTGCGGGCAAGGAGATGGTGATAGGTGACATTGTCGTATCGCATAAAAGTGGTGGTAAATCCGGCGATTTCACTCGCTGTGAGTCCGTTGAAGCTGCTTAGGCAGATATAGCTTTATGATGAATTAGAGAATCTGCATTGTTTGGTGGCTACAAGCATGTCGAACTTAAGCCGGTGCATATTAAACTACGCAGGCCTGGGAACAAATGTCAATGCGAACTTCGGGATAGTTAAGTTCGTGTGCATAATGTCACATGCGATGAGAAGATGAAAAGGGGACCAACTACCCTGGATTTACTAGTGCCCGCGGTTTGTGCCGGTGAAGCCGAGTTCCAGGGCACCCTCCACACCTTCGGGCCGCTCCTCAGGCTTCCCGGAAAGCCCGGCAAAGCCAACGCGATGGTACACACGACGGGCGCTATTTTCACGGCCAACGTACAAGACAGCACTTTCCCTACCAGAGCCGAATAATCTATTTTGAGTGTATCAAGAATATGAATGTGGAGATAGGACCAGATGTTCTCACTGGCGAGTTACGCTGCGAACCAACTGCTCAGCAAAGCCTTGACGCAGGTGTAAACTTTAGTGATTGCAGAGACCTTCATCGAGGACCGTGGGGCAGCACAAAGGGTCGCGACTGTACCTGATACTTGCGTACAGCCAAATTTGGCCTATGGACGCGAGCTCATGGGCTCCTTCGCGGGCAAGTTCAATGGTATATGAGAAATATATCTAAGCAGTACCACCTAAGTCGCGGAAAGACACACGATAGTCACATACCGAATCATCTGCGAAACCCCCTCCAAGCCTGGCAATCCCTTCGATATCTGAGATCGCTCCACGTCGGATGAGATGACCGGATGGCATATCGTCCTCTGAGTCTATGAATGTTTCTTCGGTGCAATAGGTGAGGTGAGTAGGATAGAATGACTGAGGTTCCACCTGGAAGCCAGCAAGGCCTGTCCGGTACTTACTGAAGGTCTTCACGAGCGCAGTTATACCGAACACGGAGAAGACGCGTGTTGGAGGAATGCACGACACCAAGCAGTCAGCGAGGGCTGTGATGCGAGGCGCCAGCCATTGAGACGAAGATAGCATCCTGGATTGCGCTGCTCATAGGAAGATAGGCAACTCATGTTGTTCCGCACGATAACAAGCCAAAAATAGCACCAGTTCTACAACGCTATGTGAAGACGTTGACCAAAGGGTCAACCATAACGAATCGCTGAGTTCATCACTTGATGGTGCGTCGAGTGTTACTTCAGCCTGCGTAACAAACTGGCAACCTGTTAGAGCCGCTTCCGCACTGGCTTTCTTGAGTGCATAAGCTAAGATAATATTTGAAGAACGCTCGTGTTTGCGAAGCGTTGGATAAATGATGGCGAGAAAGGCCTGAGCAGAGTAATGTTCAAGAATGCGGATTTCGGACGGAAGTTAATATTTGAGGCTAGGCATGCTGAGAGTTGGGTAGAGGGGCTGGGGATTGCAAAGGAAACTTGAGAAAATGTTTGATTTTCATGCCCACTCTTATATTGATTGTGCACTACCATGTTTTGCTGTCAGTTCCTGTGGAGGTAAGCACGGTAGAAAGTACGATGCAGGAATGCCTACCGATGGCCGTGCCACTACTTACTGGCTTGACAGGGCGGATCCTGAAAACCAACTTTTGAACACGGTGGTGCTCAGTCAGGCAGGGGCCGTATGGAACCACACGGGGAACAATTTGGCACCACACGCTTAGATGACCTACATTTTCCTTGTTGCGGAACATCCACAGCAATGAAAAGCGAGGGAACCCAACATTCGTACGGTGAGAAAAACCGACTCACGGCAATTGGGATATGGGCGAGAGTAGCTGAATAGTCAAACGATGACTCCAAACCGTGACAGCACCAGGAAATCAGCTTCAAGGAATGATTAATGACTGGTGTGATTCATGTACGGCAATTGAATAATCGGGGTCAACGCAGAAAATCCTTATTCTGCAGGCATCAGATGCAGAGGGCACGAGATGGAAAGAACTACTTGGGATGGCTACTGAATGAACAAGGGCAGCTCCTTCGATATGGAATTTTGTCCGTCAACCAGACGCCCAATTTCCTCTCCAGCCTACACCGGGAGCTGTTATTGCGGCATGCTGGAGATGATTGTAAGCCACTCACTTCGTCGAGCTTGACGATAGTTGGGATAACTTCAACCTTCCAAGGCTCTTTGCGAAAAACATTGTTAGGTGTCTTCCATCTATCCTCACCACTGAGACCGCTCGAAAATTTGTATGCTAGATACCAATACCTACTCTGATTTCTGGCCAACGTAGACTAAAACGGCGGACGGTCCTTGCTCAGAGCCGAATGTGTTCTTGATCAAATCATCCACAGCTTGACAATCCTGTGGATGTTCGCCTTAGTTGAAAGTACTGCTATGGAGGGGTGACCATGTCGATCGTCAACCCACCGGGCACCACGGCAGATTGGTTTCCGGCAATCTTGAAGAGAAGAAGACAAGGAACCGCTCTTTCAGGCCATTCCTCAGCGACTCTGCTGCGTCATTGGAAAACTGGACTTCACGCAAAGGCATCGGTAACAAATACAAGCTGTCAGATGGCAGAGCGATAGCAACCGTGTAATATCCCAAAGTAGTACTATGTAAGCTGTCACGGATAGATCCATAAGGCATAGGCAACCGATGCAATATCTAGTAGTGGCACCACTGTCTTCGCTTCTAGGTCATTAGGATAGCGGATAAGCGTAAAGAGAGTAGCACAACAAATAAACCGGTTGAAACTCAGGTGCCTGCCATGTGTCACGCCAGTCTGGGTGACCCAGGACGGGTGAGAGGACTGAAGTTGGCAGCACGGCGCCCGAAGTCGCCATGGACGTCAAGTAAAATTTTCAAGGCATTCCGGGCGCGGATCCTTGACATGTCCTCTTGCCGTGAGGTAAGTGCGGTTTGTATTTGGGGAGGTTTATCTTCCCATGGG